>JANHGL010002021.1:0-14742 GCA_024611195.1 Ceyx melanurus
AGCTGTTCCATCACCTTTCCAGGGATGGAGGTGAGGCTGACGGGCCTGTAGTTACCCGGGTCCTCCTTTTTGCCCTTCTTGAAGATTGGGACAACATTGGCCTTTCTTCAGTCCTCAGGAACTTCTCCTGTTCTCCAGGACCTTTCAAAAATTATGCTAGAGAGTGGTCTAGCAATAACCTCTGTCATCTACCTCATTACTCGTAGGTGTATCCCATCAGGGCCCATAGACTTGTGGATGTCCAGTTTGCTCAATTGGTCTCTAACCCTGACCTCTTCAACTGAGGAAAGAACTTCCTCCCTCAAGAATTCCCCTGTGGTCTTGGGAGACCTGGGACTCCTGGTAGCTGACCTTAGTAGTAAAGACTGAGGCAAAGGTGGCATTCAGTAACTCAGCCTTCACTCTGTCCTCAGTCACCAGGGCACCCACTTCATCCAGTAGCGGGCCCACATTGCCTTTAGGCTTCCTTTTGCCTCTAACATACTTGTAGAAGCTTTTCTTGTTGTCCTTGACCTCCCTCGCTAGCTTGATTTCAAGGGAAGCTGTAATTTTCCTTGTTGCATCCCTGCATCCTTTGACAACCTCCCTATATTCTTCCCAGGTGACCTGTCCCTCCTTCCAAGTTTTATATATTTCCCTCTTCAACTTAAGTTTTTCCAGTAGCTCCCTGCTCAACCATGCAGGTCTCCTAATTGTCTTACTAGAGTTCCTGCTCTTTGGCATACACTGAACCTGAGTCTGGGTAAGAAAGAAATGTTCAGCCATGATTAATCATGTTGTAAAACCCTTCCCAGAAATCTCGAATAAATTTTACTTTTTTAAATGTCCTTATAGATACTTCTGAATCTCAGTCTATGAGACTCCATGGACCAGTACCCTAGGCTTTAGATCTGTGCCATTTTGTGTCCATACCTTAAAGAGGCAAGATAAAATAATAGGTCAGTCACAGTTCATCATCTTATATATCCCAGCATAGATATCTGGAGGAATCTTGTGTCCTTAACTTTTTTCCCTTGTCCTTGTTTCTACTGCTGATACTCTGGCTATGTGGTAGCAGAGAGCAGTGGCCCATGCTCTGGTCATCTTCCTGTCTTAGTCTCTGGATCCTAGATCTAGTATAATGTCTAAATGGCATGAAAAAGGTGCAACAACAGAGAAATAAAAGAAATTATTGCAGAAGTAAGATATGAGTTGTGACAATTACTATTAAAAAGTTGGAGAGAGTGTATGTACCCTTTTTGTCTTTACAATAAAGTTTTTATTACAAATATAACTGAAAATTACCGAGTTAATATATTATCTGAAGAGAATAACTGTTAGAAGACAAATACAAAAATATGCTTTAAAACACTTTCTAATCTCAGACTAAAGTAAATCAAGCTTTTCTACTGGATTTGGATTTTTAATAAGCTTCACATTCCTCAGCTGCTGCAGAAAAAAAAAGTAAAAATATTTTGGAAAAGATGTTAAACTTGTTAAAACACAATATCAGCCATTCATAAAATTATGAACAGATTTTTCTCTCGATAAGAATTGATGAAAATATCCAGTTCTTCATTTTTTTTAATTATATCTTATTTTAAAATCTATTAAAAATGGGAAAAGGTATTCTCTAATATATTTTCTAAAACTAGATTTGGTTATTCTGCTAAATAATCACCAGTGACAAATAAGCAATGTCTGTGCTCCCTCTACTGGCTTTGCAGCAGCAGTGACCTAAGCAAATTTCAGTCATGCTGACATCCAGCCCTGAAGCCTGAGCCCAGCAAAGAGCTCAAAAAAGGAAAGTACCGTTCTTTTTCAGCTTCTTTGAAGATAAAAGAATAATGGAATATGGTTAAAACCCGGGCAATATGAAAACTTTTAAATATTAGTTTAATAAATCGTTCACAAAGAAGATCTAAAAAAATATTTTAAATGGTAAAATTGGATCCTTTTTAATTGTCTAACTGTAAACTCAAGAACTCCCCCAAAACAAGTAGTAACAGAAATATAAAATAAAAAGCCTCATTATATTCGGAGTGATTTATTTGTAGGAAGTTGTACGAGGAAGAACTCGTACAACTCGTACTATCATTTAGCAACAGAAACTGATTTTTTAAATGAAGGTATTAAATTGTTGAAACCCAAGGAGATGATGTTAAATTCTTCTTTTGCTGCTTTCCAGTCTTTTAAAATATTTTTCCCTTGTTATCATCTTCAGGGCTTTATTTGTACAAGTAGGGATGAAATTTAGGGTATGTTTTATTTTCCTTGGAAAGTTCATTAATTTTACATTGAACAGCTACAGAAGAACAAGAAATTTATTTGTCTTACAGAAATATGATATTGTAAAAGCTAATAATTACTCTGACCCTTTGCACAGATTCTCTATTATGTTGCATTAAATGGAACATGATCCTCAGGATATTTTTTTTTTTAGTTAAAGTACTGATTTCACATGTGACTAAAATTTAAATAAAGACTATTTTTTATTTTCTGTTTTTAAAATAGTTGTTAAGATGTTTTGTCCTTAATAGAAAAATCCTTAGGTAAATAAGTAATTTTATATTTCTGAGGAAATGTTTCCTGAGATATAATAAACAGTTTTACTTTGTAGTCCTTTAATTCATTCTGTGAAATGATGTTTGCCCAAAAGACTCTACTAAACACTGCAGTTGCTTCTAAAAATTTGGGATCTAAATCTTTATAAAGCCTTAAGATTTCAAGTCTGCAAACTCTAGAATTGCCAATGTCAGCAGCTATCCTCTGTTTATTTATGTATTTATGTAGTTATCTATTGCAATTACTCTGATTAGAACCACAGAACTGTGATAACAGCACACTTCTATCAACACTAATTTTCAAAAAACTACCACATGCAGACAAGATTTACCCAGTGCATAAAATGTATTTGTAAAATCCTTTTTTTGCTGATCAGAAATTTACTTACAGCGCTGTTCTCCTGAATGAATAGAAAGCAGTTTAGAATATGGAATGTCAAACACAGAGAAGTTGCTACATCGATTAGATCCATATATTTTATGTAGGGAAGCCTTAGAGGCTCTGTTTTCTTGCTGACCATTTGTATATTCAAGGATCAAAGGTAATTACAAAGTTGAGAGTGAAGTGGACTGACACAGTGCTTGCCTGAATTATTTCCACTAGACATTGGCTTTTCCAAAGGATTAAGGGAAGGATCAAAACATAGATTTTTATCACAGTGCCTGATTTCTATGTCCCTGTCCCTTCAAAGACTCATCAAATTCCCAAGCTTAGTGACCCTTTTTACGTGTTCAGGGGGAGTTAACTTACAATTTGGTGACTATAAGCCAAGGACGTTTCTGATGTCTGCAGAACAGTTTCCAGAGAAATTTCAGGCTGTGGGGATTTTCTGTTTACTGACTGGGTGTGCTCTTTACTCTCCACCAGAAAACTCAAGTGTTATCTTGTAAACGATAAATCCTCACTGAACCACCTACTAAGCTAGCAGTTGGATTTCACTGGCTTGCTACACTCTCGAATTCTCAACAAACTTTTGGGAATTATAACTAAGCCATAAATAATAGTGTGTGGGCAGCCTTGGCCTCCTCCAGCTCTTAATCAGCTGTCTCAGATACTGGATTTCTGGGCACACTCTGCTGAGGTCTAGCGTTTCTCCGTGGTATGGAGAATTGAAGATGAGGGTGAGAATTGCCAATGCCCCTTTGCTCCCTTACAGATAAGTTGCAGTTGAGCTTTTTCAAACAAGTATTAGGGGTCCCATCGTGGATGTCTTCTTTTCGATGCTCAAGTTAATCCAGGGCGCGAGCAAAAGCAGCAGCAGCCACTAACTTCTCAGGGGAAAGCTCCGCACTGCTGAGCGCTGTTTTTTGGGGGGCCAGTTCACTCCCTTCCCCCGCCGCTGCCTCCGGGGGCGACCGAGTGGCCAGGCGGGCCCGGTTCCTCCGCCAGGCCCTGCGGACCCCAGCCTCCCCGGGCACCCACGCTCTACAGGTCGGTGCCAGCACCTGCCGGGCCATGGCAGCGCGCAGTCCACCCCAGGCAGGGCTGACACTAGTCTTTCTCGCCTTGATGCAGGCAGAGCATTTTTTTATTTTTTCCTTCTGTCAGCTGCAAGAATTTACGGGCGTTAGCGCCACGCCATCCCCTTCTGCTGGGTGCGTTCCCTTATTGCAGTACTCTACCGACGGCCTGGGAGGCCGAGGACCGCTCTCCGTGAGCGGGAAGACTGCGGAAGAACGCTCCCACCCAGCCCACGCTGTTGTGCTGCCAGGGCCAGCCCCTCAGCTCCCGGCAGCCCCCGCGCGCCGCCAATCCTCGCGAGGTTTCATATTCTCGCGACAGCGGGGCGCCGCCATCTTACCAGCTCGCTCGGTCGCTCGCTCCGTCTGGCTTTGCGGCTGAGGGGACGGCGTAGGGGGGAGAGGGTCGGTGCGTTTCGGAGCAGGGATAGAGGCCTGTTGCTCGTCGGCCGCGCTGCTCTCCGCCTTCCGCTGAGGCGGGGGCCGGGGGGGAGAACTGCGGACGGGCTGCGCTTCCCGGCCAAGAAGCGGCGAGAGCGGGGCCCGCAGGGAGCAGCCGCGGCACGGCTGGTTCCGCCCCCTTCGTGGCGCTGGGCCTCCGGCCCTTCCAGGCGGCCTCTTGCTGAACCGAGAGACAGTCGCGGTTTCGGTGGGTAGGGGGAGGCGCCGCGGGAACCGGGCTCCCGGCCCGCGGGGTGGCGCGAACCCCGCCGCCGTTGGTGTTACTGCTGCTGCTGCCGGGGAGGCGGGGGGCCCGGGCCGCTCTGGATGGTGGTTAAAATGATCATAGAAAACTTCGAGGCGCTGAAATCCTGGCTCAGCAAAACCTTGGAGCCCATGTGAGTAGCTGCTACCCTTCCCTCTGTCTCCCGCGTCCTCCAAAATAAACCTCTCTGAAAAGATGGGCGTCTTCAAGGGGGAGGAAAAAGCTGCGCCGGAGAGGCGTGTGAGGGCATCCCGGGAGTTGTGCTCCCGGCTCCATTCTCCGGCCGCCTGTGGGGGGCTGCGTCGTTCCCCTGCTTTTTCGGCACCGTCTTCGGCTGGGAGACAGGACCCTCTTTCTCTGGAGGATGCAGCTTCCCCCCCCCCTAGCGACCGCTTTCGTCTTTCTCTTTGTAGCCCAGGTTAAGCAGGAGATAAATGTCTGCGTGTGCAGCTCCCAATTCCCTGATCTCAGACCCTGTAGAGGCCAGGTTAATAACCACGGCCCGCCTCCCTGCCCAGTGTCTTCCTTTCTCTGAGATCGCTCAGGTGCGATTGGGATGTTTTACAGGATCCTAGTATCTTCCCAGTAGCATTTTCTGTAGACTCGTAGCATGTCGTTCTCGGTTGGTTTGAGTATTTGACTAGCTCTTGTTTTCCTCCCCCCGAATAAGAATTGCATCAGTGGAGGGCTTGGGAGTAGGTGCCCCAGAGAATAATTTATCTATTTGTGAATACCTGTGTGGCCTCCAAGCATGACATTCGCGTGAGTAATTGGGGCTCTTCTGTAAATAGTCCATGTCTTCTTTCTGATGATATTTTAGTGGAACTGAGATTGGTTTTAAATGTGTTGTCTTCTGGAAGTGTGGTGTGTACAGGCATTTTAGATGAATGTATGTATTTGTCATTTGGAATTACCATTTGACATGTCTGAATAAAATTGCTGGAGCGTGATTTGAGTCAGTAGAACTAAAGCGGATAAATTGATTCTATAACTTCTGAGATATTTGACCACTGTTAATTTTACTCTGATGCTATCAAATGGGGGAGGGGTGGTGTCTGTTTTTTGGCTTCTATTGCCATTAGTTAAGTATATGTATGTACCTGTGTAGTTTGTATGGCTTGCATTTAAATAACTTGGAAAAAGTTATAAAATGCTTGAAGATTTTTAGTTTAACTTTTTTGTTGTTGTTGTTGCTGTTGTTTGAGGGCTTTTTTTGTTTTGTTTGTATTTTTTGGGTTGGTGTATCTGTGGCATTTTTATTTTCCATAGGGCCTTATCCAACCCACACTGATAGACTTGAGTCGTGAACTTAGTTTCAGCAGACTTTGAAGTAGGTCTGCAGCACATTATGCTGAGTGCCTTTACATAAAATGCTTAAGACTGTGGTAGGATATTTTAAAATATTTTTTTATTTGAAAAAAAACCAAACATCTTCTTGTAAAGGTATATTTTTGGGAAGGTGAATTCCTCTTAGGTCAATGTAAGATAATACTAGAATAAAAGAGAATGCTGTGTTCTGTGGTAATGGATCCAGCTAGTCCTCTTGTTCCAAATGCTCCCTGTTAGTCTTTGATTACTTTCTTATTTCATTAGTTTGTTAGTGGCAATCAGAAGTTCGATACCAATATCTAGAGGGTGCTGGTCAGAAGCATTGGGACAGTATCTTCCTTTGGAAAATTTTGTCATTTCCAAAATACATCTCAGTAATTTGAAATGATAAATGATACATGCTTACCCCTCAGTCGTTCAGCAGCTGGAGAGTGATAGGTTACCTCCAAACAGTTTAGGAGCATTTTTAAATTGTGTGAAATCTGAAACTGGAAATCAGCTAGTGGCCTTTGAATTTTTAGCTTTGTCTGGAAACCAGGCAGGCAGGGACTGTAAAATTTTGACTGGTTTAATGCCTTTGGCAAAGCCTTGGTGATCCTCCATGCAAACATGCCTCACCTCAGTTCGGCCTGCTGTGCTGAGGCACAAGGTACAAATGTGCTGTGATGGAGCATTTGCACAGCCCAGCTCTGCTTGAGGGGTGGCAGTTCTCTAGGAACTTTGTAAAGCTCTCTGAGGAGAGGCAACTTCTGTGGTTCTGGAGGTAACTCTTGGACCAGCTTAGTTTGGTATACAGAGAATGAGTAAATATGCGCCCAGAACCATTACAGATACAG
Source organism: Ceyx melanurus (assembly GCA_024611195.1). NCBI lineage: Eukaryota > Metazoa > Chordata > Aves > Coraciiformes > Alcedinidae > Ceyx > Ceyx melanurus. The sequence goes on from JANHGL010002021.1 coordinate 6,876, forward strand.
CTTTGTAAATGTAGTGCCAGTGGAAACAAAGTAGAAGGACGATTTTTTTTTTTGTACTGTATTTTACTAGAACTATCTTATATGTTCATCTCCAGTCATCCCTGAAAAGAAGGCTTTTGTCAGGTTGTCTTCATTGTTTGCACCCAACAGTACACTTAGTTTCTAGTGTTATGCACATTTTCTTGTCTTGGCAGGGCTCCTGTAAAGTGTTTGAAAACTATGTTAATCTTAGATTATAACCTGATGTCTGCCGCTTCTAATTTCTCTTCTAACAATGTCCTCCCTGATGTTGTTAGAACATTGAAAAGAAACGTCAGTTTCTTTTCTGCAAGTCCTTACAAGATCCTATATAAACTGTTTATAGTCTTTGATGGAATATCAGGATCTGGCTTGGCAAAGTTCCAAATAGAGATGTCTTTTTATTTTATTTTTTTTTTCCTTGAATTTGACTCTCTGCCTTTGGAAAAAAAATAGCTCTTGTACTAATCCTGCACTCACCAGTTTGCCTTGTAAGACATTGTAATCTTCCTTGCCTTAATTCTTTAAAGTGGAATATTTTTTAAATTTAATTTATTTAGAATAAAGTAATTAAAATCTTCTGCTGGCCCACTGAATTTTACTTACAGGTTGATTAAGGCTCCCATATCTATTTTTTTCCACTTTTCTATATTTGTATTTCTATGAAGGCAAAATAATGTTCTGTTTTTGTTTATCATACTTTTCATCCTACCAGTAGCATTCATTGGCCTACTGGGAAGTTTCACGCTCGTTTTTTGTGGAATTTACTAAGAAGTTCAAAAGCAATAAATATTCTCTTCATTTCACTTACTCTGTTTTCTCTTTAGATTAAGCTATGGGTAACTCAGATAAATAACACACAAATACATGTCTTTGCAGAAGAGGAACTTCACTAGTGTTTTGTTAGGAAATATGATAGCTTCTTCACCTCATTTGTGGAAAGCTGCTGCATTTGAGAAATCAAGGTTTTTAACCTGAGTGCTGGTACTGCTAAGCTTCTGCGTAAAAATATTATGATAGAATTAAAATACTGATATTACAATGTATAGTTGAAGGCAGAAAATAGGAGAAAATTATTCCTGTGACAGGAAACCTTTCTTCTTAAACTGAACATCAGCAGTTAAATGGAACCCCTTGGCTGTGTGGCAGTCAGAGAGGCTGATGATTTTTGCTTTCTGCATTGACCATGTGTTGGACCCAGGAGGCTGGCAGCTGTTCTGCTTCATGAGAGCTCTCTTGAATCTAGAGGTGGCATTTGAAGCTGCTGGTTACTGGTTGCAGCTCTGTCAGATCTGGGTATAATTTAGAACTTTAGCAATGACATCAGTAACTTATGTAACAGCATTGGAGGCTATTGCCTTTCTCAATATATTTTTCTTGAAGTACTGTTAAAGAGTTAATGAAAGTGGGCATTTTAAGAGTGCTCCTTTTCTACATCGTAGTCTGAAGATAAAAGTTGTATCTTGAGGGATGGGTCTGTATTTCATTTTACTTATTGAACATTGTAGCTTTTGATAGATTTTTTTTCCTCTAGTATCAACACAATAGAATGGTACAATTGCCTAAATTAGACTAGCAGTTCAGCCCAACGTGCAACATACATTTTTCTGCACCCACTCAGCCCTGCAAATAAAAAATACGTCTCTTTGCCTTCATTTATAGCCATGTCCACCTTGGTTAATGTCAAGGGCTGAGCAGTATTCTAGAGAAGTAGAAATCTTAATCTTCAGGCAACAAAACTATACTGAAATTCACGTTGTAAATTCTCAGGACCAGAGCATGGTAAATAACATGCACCTACATGTGATCTCCCTTACAGAGAGACCCTTCAGTGCCTGGAGGACTTAGTACGCATGTCTGTAGTTGCTTTGGATTGTGGTAGTGTCAAGGAAGTAGTATCAGGACTTGCAACAACTTTTTGGCCTGTACGTTCATTTCAAAAAATGAAGGAAAAGACCCCTCATGTTTCTTCTACTGTCATAAAAAAGTAATGTGCATGTACTGGCTGTGTCCAAAATGAAGTCTACACTGAGGGTCTTGACCTTAGCTTGAAATAAAGGTGATGAAGTAAGTCTGAAATAAACAAGCAGTGTTGTCTTTACAAGGGAACTTTATGAAAATTTATTTTCTGTCCTCACTCCTCTCCCTCCCCAGAGCACACTTTTTTCCCTTAAGTGACTAACCGCTCATTTTGTGAAAATTGGTAGATAACAGCTTGACAGCTTCAACATGGGATTTTATTTTTTTTTTCCAAATGGTAAAAAGGTAACATATCCTTTAATTAAACAGTACCTATATATAACTTCCTTTGGAATTTGCATAAGGTTTTAAAATATTTTCACCAGAGGTTAGACTTTGGAATACTTTTTTTTTTTTTTTTAAATAGAAAACAGATGTACACAAGTATGGATTAATTTATATTTGCCAAAAAGCTTAAATCAATTTCATTTTGCTTGTAGTGGTTGCATTGTTGTCTAATAACTGTAAAATCAAAGCGGCAATTTGTTTTGTCAAGCCAATGACATTTTTAGAAAAATAAAAGATTTTATTACTTGTTATGCTCATTTCTGTAGTGTTTACTACAGCACCATACTAGCAGGTCTGCAATAAATACTCTAGATAATGCTTTTTAAAAAATGACCACAAATAATGACTTTTAGGGCTCTTCTGTTTATTAAGAACTGTCTTAAATGATAAATTGTAGCATGAGGTGCTTCATAGCACTGGAGATGTGTTTTTCCTGAGAGGAAAATATCTTCAGTTTCCTCAAGCTGACTGGTTAATGCTATAAAACACTGCAGCTTGCTATGTATGTAGGAAGCCTCAGATATGTATTTTCACTCCTTTTGTGCCATGTCTTGTTGGAAAAATGTAATTCAGGGAAGTAAACCGGTGTAGAACAGGCAGTGTTAATAAGCTATTTAAAAGTGTGAATCTTAGAGCTATATTATCAACTTTGCAACTGTCATTCTTGGATTGACTTGCCATTTTTTAATCCCTTGTGTTTCTTCTTGGTTTAAGAATTCATCAGGCAGTGCTTTTTGATTTGGTTGGGGTGGTTTGTGTGGTGGTGTTTGGTTGTTTTGTTGTTGTTTGGGTTGTTATTTTTTGTTTGTTTGCTTGTTTTCTTTTTTTTCTTTCCCTCTTGCTGTGAGTGTTCAAACAGGAGTCTTAGTGACCTTATAGTTTGTATACTTGGTGGAGAGCTCAGGGCTGTTTTTGGGAGACATGCTCAAAATTAAAGTTGATAGTGCAGTATTTAGTCCAGCAGACACTTTCAGATTTGCCCTTGCATTTTCGTAACTTTTACATGAAAAATGCTCAAACAGCATATTTTATTCTTTTCATTTGAATATGTATTTTTGTAGTGATGCTTAAAAACATTTTAGTCACTAACCTGGTGAAACATGTTCTCAGTGCACAGTATTCAAAGTTTTTATGCTCTTAAAGCTTGAGAGGTATTTACTGTATGCTTCTATTCAGTCTATTTTAGAAGGGTTCTCCAACATTTATGTACAAAGGCTTTTTGGTGGTTTAGCTTATCTGCCTTTTAAAATTACATTTAGCTATTTTGGCAAAGTCTTTTGAAGTCAGTGTAAGCTCTGTTGTTAATATAGTCATTTATATGTACAGCTACACTAGTCACGTTTTTTTGCAAACAGCTTGAATATGTATTCCACATCCACTGAATTTGTAAGTTAAGGATGATGCCTGTAAATGTGTAGTGATTACAAATATAGAAGTTTCTAGTATTTTATATTGAATCATAGAATCACAGAATGTCAGGGGCTGGAAGGGACCTTGAAAGATCATCTAGTCCAACCCACCTGCCAGAACAGGATCACCTAGAAGTTCAGATCACATAGGAACATCTCCAGGCAGGTGTTGAATGCCTCCAGAGAGGGAGACTCCATAACCTCCCTGGGCAGCCAATTCCAGTGTTCTGTCACCCCCCCGGTGAAAAAATTCCTCCTCATGTTTACATGAAACTTCCTATGCCTCAACTTCTCCCCATTGCCCCTTGTCCCATCATCAGCCATCATTGAGAAGAGCCTGGCTCCATCTTCCTGGCACTTGCTCTTTATATATTTATAAACATTGGTGAGGTCCCCCCTCAGTCTCCTTTTCTCCAGGCTAAAGAGCCCCAGCTCCCTCACCCTTTCCTCTTAAGAGAGATGTTCCACTCCCTTACTCAGTCTGTGGCTCTGTGCTGGATTCTCTCAAGCAATTCTATGTCCCTCTTGAACTGGGGGTCCCAGAACTGAACACGGTACTCCAGATGTGGCCTTACCAGGGGCAGAGTAGAGGGGCAGGAGAACCTCTCTTGATTCTACCAGCCACACCCTTTTTAATATCCCCCAGAATGTAATTGGTCCTCTTGGCCACAAGAGCCACTCAGCCTCCCATCAGCTAGGACCCCCAGATCCTTTTCCCTTCACTGTCCTCCAATAGGTCACTCCCCAACCTACACTGATACCTGGGGTTGTTCTTTCCCAGGTGCCAGACTCTATACTTGCCCTTGTTGAATTTCATTCAGTTTCTCCCTGCCCAGCTCTCCAGCCTGTCCAAGTCTATCTGAATGGCAGCACAGCCTTCTGGTGTGTCAGCCACTCTTCCCAGTTTGGTGTCATCAGCAAACTTGCTGACAGTGCTTCTGTGCCCTCATCCAGGTCATAGTATGTTGAACAGAACTGGTCCCAGCATCGAGCACTAGTCACAGACCTCCAACTAGACTCCATCCCATTGACCACTGAGAAATATGTTAATCTAATTATTTGAAATTGATAGATTGAGTAGTTGTTAATGAATTGCCAATTCTTTAAGAAAAAAAAAAAAAGACTATACAGAGAAGTGAGCCATACTCAGACAAATTTTCCCCACCCTTAAGCATTCATTACTTTAAAATAAAAATTTATTTAAAGCTTAAATTTACTCTTAATTTCAGCTTTTCATTAGTACTTTACTCTCTTTATTTGACACAGTAAACTGAAAAAATGTATGAAATCAGAAACAGTGTTTTGAACTCTCATGTGAAGTTTCTTGCAGTTTTTAACTGTTGCTCCTACAATTGAGCATAATATTTGTTTGTGTGTTACTTGCCTGTTTTGAAGCTTTTGTGGTGTGTGGTTTGCAGTTGGAGGTATCCAGATCATTCCCTGAAGAGCATGTAGAACCCTAGCAAGATAATTCTTCCGTCTATGCCTATATATTAAATACTGTTTATTAAACCAGAATTACAAGAGCAATCTCCCTTATTTAATATACTGCATATTCTCCAACTGGTAGAATACAGATTGCAAAAAACAAAAATCATTATTTGAGGTAAAAACATATAGCATTAGTAATTAGCATCATATATTCAAAAAGTAAAAATGTGCTGTGCTCTTTATTTGTAGCAGGTGCTGGGATGTACTTACTGCATTAGAAATTAGTTCAGTTACTTGTGCCTGCTTTTTTTTGTTTGTTTGTTAAAACATGAAGGAGAAAACAGGAGAAATTTTATGTGATTACTGATGCCTAGTACTGCCTGCAGCAGGTGCCTACAAGAAGTAGAGAGGGTGTAGATATGGGATTCAGAGTTGATAAATGTTACCTTACATTTCAATGCATGTGAACATTTTTCCTAGTAGCCACGTTAGCATTAACAATGAAGTTACGTCTAAACTTCTGTCACACGAAATGCATAGATCCCATTTATGCTCAGGTCTGTAGTGTACCACACCGTAGTCAAGTTAAGCTAAGGATTCAAACCTGTGTCTGAAATTGAAAATCTGTACCAATCAGTAAACACTAGAATTGAATTATAAATTTATTTTGAATGCAGCTTAGACTGTTTGAAATGTGTAGGTGATATTCAGGTTTTTTTCTATTTTTTTCTGAATTGACAATTAGGAACCTTTATTAGTCATATAATTTGCTGTGTTATAGCTTGATATATACCATATGATAAGGCCTTGTGCTACACAGCATATATTGGTGCTGACATCACTTAATAAAAGAGTCATCTATAAGAGCATAAAATACTAGACAGAGGTTTAGAGAAACTGATAAAGATAGCTCAGAGTGGTTGAAAAATACATGTATTCACAACAAAGATACAGTGAGCATATTGCATAGTATTCACATAAAAAGGCTGCTTTTCTGTCAGAAAATACTGTAAAACTAGAGAACATAAGAGTTGTTTATCAGCAAAACTCAAAGCCCCTGTAATCCAAAGCAGCAGATTTTGACTAAACCAAAGGATGGATAATTTATGCACAGCACCTCAGAATTCAGTTAGACTGAAAAAAATAAAAAGGAATTGCTGTAAAAAAAAAAAAGCATCTCTTCATGAACAGCACCATTGATGATAATTTTCAGATCTCTAATAGCTATGAAGAACAGAAATTTTTAGTCAAACCTTCTGTGTTCACAGTTCTGTGATGCTTAAGTTTCTTATTTATTTCATGAGACCAGTTACTTTCCTCTCTCCCACCACTTCAGGTTGCTAGCAGTTTAATCTGGGTGCCATCTTACTTTAAGAAAAAAAAAAAGAAAAGAGGCATTTTATGAGTCTGAAAAGCAGTAAAGGATCAGACTGTGACCTTGTTAAATCTCTCTGAAATCCTAGCTACAGAAACAAGGATCATCTTCACAGTAGTGCTGAGAAAACAGATCCATTGTTTTTAGGGTTTGTGGTTTTTTCGTTGTTTTGTTGTATTTTTTTTTTCCCAAGCTTTCACCAGATATAAAAGATAATACATCTGTTTTAAGCCAGTAAATGAAAAAGGAAGTTAACCTTAGGCCATGTAAAGATCATTTGCAGTTTCATTTTTAAAAGAAAAGAAATTGCAAAAAATATTATCAATTCACAAAAACCCCCACATTTTCTCAATCTCACTGTACCACATAATGCATTGTATTTATTTTCATAAAACTTTTCTTCATAAGATTTTTGACACGGTCCCCCCAACATCCTACTCACCAAGTTGGAGAGATTTGATGGGTGGACTGTTCAGTGGATAAGGAATTGGCTGGATGTCCAGATGCTGAACAGTGACAAGTGGCATCCCCCAAGGGTCTGTACTGGGACCTATATTGTTATATATCTAGATATATAGATATCTAGAATAATGATATTGACAATGGGATTGAGAGCACCATCAACAAGTTCACAGATGACATCAAGCTGAGTGGTGGTGTTGAAAGGCTGGAGGGATGGGATGTCATCCAGAGGGTCCTGGATAGACTGGAGAGGTGGGCCCAGGTTGAACCTCATGAGGTTCAACAAGATTAAATGCAGAGTCCTGCACCTGGGTCGGAACAACCCTCACTATCAATCCAGGCTGGGAGATGAGGAGCTGGAAAGCAGCTGTGCAGAAAAGGTCTTGGAGATGTTGGTGGATGAGGAGCTGGACATGAGCCAGCAGTGTGCAACTGCAGCCAAGAAGGCCAGTGGCATCCTGGGCTGCATCAAGAGAAGTGTGGTCAGCAGATCAAGAGAGGTGCTTCTGCCCCTCTACTCTGCTCTGGTGAGACCTCACCTGGAGTACTGAATCCACTTCTGGAGCCCTCAACACAGGAAAGACATGGATCTGATGGAGAGGGTCCAGAGGAGGCCACAAAGATGATCAGGCTGCTGAAACACCTGTCTGCTGTTTAATTTTATTTATTTTCAGTTGTTTTCACTAACGTGAATGTATGGTTAGGATGCATCAGCGCATTTTTTTTTTCTTTTTGTTGTAGTTCTTTAAAACACTAGTATTAGCTTAGCTTTGATCACACCCCCCCCCCCCCCCCCCCCCCCCCCCCCCCCCCCCCCCCCCCCCCCCCCCCCCTCCGCGCTCCCTCTGCTTTGTCTCGTTGTCTG
>JANHGL010002021.1:44816-66598 GCA_024611195.1 Ceyx melanurus
TGAATAATATTGGACCCAGTACTGACCCTTGGGGGACTCCACTAGTCACAGGCCTCCAGCCAGACTCTGCTCCACTGGCCACAACTCTCTGGGCTCTGTCCTTGATTGGGTGGTGGCTATTTTAACTCACTAAAGTGAGGTGATACACTAATTCAAATTACAGTTTTAATGAACTTCTTTAGCTGGTTTTCCATTTCCATCTTACTTCCCCTTGAAACCTGCCACAGCTCTAGAAAAGACAAGTTTTCATTAAGATCACTAGAAACCATACTCAGAAGTCTACGACACCAGTGTCTGTTCATTAAAAAGCTTGTGCACTGGTTGTTTTACCTAGTAATTGGTGTGTAGCACAGTGGGATTTGAGAGAAACACTGTTTCTGATTTTGAAAACTTTGAAAACCCTCACACAGGAGATAATGGATTTTTTTTCTGTGGTTTCTGTACATAATCAGAAAATGAGCCTGGAAGGTGTTCAGATTCAAGTTGCCAATTTAGTAGTCCAGCTTTTCTTTTGAAACTTCCATGCAAAACAAAAAAAAAAAAGTCTTCATTCAGTGGTGATACTTTGGATTCCAACTGCCACAACTGCAGAATCTTCAACTCTTGACCGCCGCCAACTTCTGAATCCATTACATGCTGTGGTTTTGAATTAATGGGTTTAGATGTAAAACTATTTCACAATTGTCTTTCATTTTTATCCTTCATTTGTGATGCTACTGGCTGTTGCTTTTTCTATAAATAAATTTCAGAAAAACAGCTTTCCATTTGGAACAGAACTTCAAATAACATTTTCTTGGTCACGTGAAGCCCTTTCCTGTGCTAGTACCTGTACATCAGTGGATGCCGAAATTTGTGTTCAGAGACACCTTTCAGCTTCATATATATTCTTGAACTTTCTAACATTCTTTTTAAGGTGTGGTGTGCTGGAAGGTAACTCTGGGTGCACAGGGACAAACATTTTGTTACTTTGATTTGCTACTGTGGTCTGAATGTCACTACTGTTTGTGCTTTTTGCAGTATGGAATTGTGATAGAGGCATTTTCTCCACACTGATTATAGGTTTTTGTATTCATTCATAATTGTACTACTCTTCGGGGGGATCCCTTTTTATCTCGTCATCACTACCATATAATTTTGCATATTCTATTTTGTGTACTTTTCCACTTCTCAAATTTCCTGTCCTTAAGAGTTTCTAGGAGTCTACTTCCTGGCTAGAGGTGCTGTGTAGACTTGTACCTTGCCTGGAGGCCAGTGCTGGCCAACCTTTTAAGTCACTATATTATCCTGAAGTATCCTGCTGATAGAAGCACAGCAATAGATTATTGGGGTTTATCAGAAAATTGTTTCCTCAGTGGAGGAATATACACTGTGGAACTAATAATTTACTATAACAATTTTTTAGATGCAGAAAGAGTTACTAGATACTGAACTGGATTTATACAAGAAGATGCAAGCTGGGGAGGAAGTTACTGAATTAAGACGAAAATATACAGAGCTACAGCTGGAAGTATGTTTGTCTCTTCTTTTCTAGCAATTAACTTTTAAATCAAATTTTATATACATATATTTGTCTGTTAGCTTGTGTATTGTGTCATAAACTATTTATTTTCCAGAGTGCAGTATTAAATTGCATGTAGATGGAGGCATTTAGCAATAATATTTTTTAAAAATGAGTTTTTGAATTCCACTGAGGTAGAATAATTGCATTGTTTTTAATTTTGATTGCTAGTTTTAATTTTGCAACAGTTTAGATATCATAATACTTCATAGATATGTGGTAGTAATACTTCCTTGGGAGTGTGTATTGTTTTAAAACTGTTGCCTGTAATTATTTTGTTTGATGCAGAAGAGTTAAAAAACACTGCTTGATATTTTATTCTGAAGTGTTAACACTCTTAATGAGAGATTATCTAAAAGGGTTGAATAGTTGTGATAATAGGTTTGTTAACAAGTCAAGCCTGTTGAATAGAGATGATTTAGAAGCTGATGGTGAATAGTGTTTTATACCAAAAGCTTTTCTTCACAACTCATACGATGTTTAGAATAAATGTGGATTGAGTTGACCTGTAAGGTACCAGTAGAAAAGTAGGTGCTTACACAAGTTAAAATGACACTGTAGTTGGGTGTGCTATGCCTATTCCATTTCTCATGAAGTTTGTTTGTATTTTGAGGTAGAAAAAAAAAATGTTGCTCTTTGAGGAAAACAGTTTTTGCTAGTAAAATGAATATTCTGAAGCCTTTCACAAATACTGATCAAAGTAGATGGAGAAAAATGGGTGTTAGTAAAGCACACCAGTATTTTTCAAGGATATGAAATGTATCCCCTGTGTAATTTACAAGAGGGATTTGTTTGGTTTGAGGGTTTTTTTGGCTTTTTTTTTCCCTTGATGTTTGTTTAATTCTCCACTATTTCTACAGATTCCTTAGAAAAACTTTTATTTACATATTGTCTTTATTAATTCAGCTCCTGCAATATTAATGTGTTGATTCTGTGGTTCAGAATCCAGGTGGCCCTGATTTTACTTTGAGAAAACCCAAGCATATTACAGCTTGATCGTTGAGTCAGCATCATAATTTGTTGAGTCTGGATAATCAATGTAATAATAATTTTTTTCTTATCTTTATTCTTTTTTTTTTTTAAAGCTAAACCCAAAACCACCCCTCCTCCCCAAAAAAATCTGAGTATTCTCTTTATTAGAATAAAAAGTGAGGTATATGCTCTGGAAAAATAATCTGAATAGTTTTCTTAATGAAGTTATAACAGATTGATCTCCTCATGGGTGATATCACTGGCATGCTGTAAAATAGTGCTATCACTGCTTGAGAGTCAAAGACTGTAGGATATGTTAAAAACATAGTTATGGTGATTTCATTTAACATATGATGTCTACTATCCATTTAAAATTTTATTCCTGTATCAGATCTTTTTTTGTTCAAAAAGTCTGTTTTTTTCCTCTTGTTATAAACATTCAGATTAATTCCTTAATTAAAATACATTGTTCAAATTATTTTTCAAACAGCTGTCAGAGATACCATCATTGGTCTTTTGATGGAGAGTGCATGCCAGTTTTTTAGGAAGTATGCACAGGTATCATGGAATGGAAATGAATGAGAACGCAGAGACAAAATTTTAGGGAATACTTTGCCCTCAGAGGTGGTCATTAGAGCTCTGTTTTATACTTTACAATTCTGTGGCCAAAATTCATCATGCTGCATTAATTCTGGCCAGGTTAAAAGTGTTGGCTGAACTTTCAGAGCAAAATTTTTAGTCCACATCAACAAAAAATTGTTAATTCCAATATTGTACTGCATTTCCTTCTCCTGTGAGGAATTATTCTCCCAGGAAAGGATTCTCGATATTCGTTTTGAATACCTCATTGTTTTTTTCCCGTTTCCATCCTATTTTTGATGTGTTAATAATTAACAACATTAGCTTTTTTATGTTATGTTTGTCTTTCCTTATTTTAAGACCTATAAGCTGCTCTTCCTGAGGCTTGTTTTTAGGAAACATCAGAATATGTGTCTGCGCAATTTGTCTAAATATTTACATTATGAATTTTAATACATCAATATCTTTTGTATAAACATCTTAGGCTGCCAAACGAGGGATTCTTTCTTCAGTTCGTGGCAGAGGGGTTCATGCAAGGGGTCGGGGTGCATCACGTAGCAGAGGCAGAGGGATCCGAGGCCGGGGCAGAGGCAGAGGAGTTCCTGTGCATGCAGTTGTGGATCACCGGCCTAGGGCACTGGAGATCTCGGCGTTCACAGAAAGTGACAGAGAAGATCTGCTCCCTCATTTTGCGGTATGTGGCAATTTCACTTGACAATCATCAGTTGAATGACTTGGTTTATCTTGGTTCAGTTCATCTAGAAATATTACTTAGGAATTAATCTTTACAGTGATATACCTGTTCATGGAAAAAAAAGGTTACTTCAGGTAAAGGTGAAACAAGGAGGAATTACACCATTGATTCAACTAATGATAAGTGTAATCACATAATGTGTATAAGTCTTGGCTTTTTTTCTTAAAATGACAGGAAATTGGCAATATAAATTAATCACTATTTATGTAAATTTAGTAAAAGATTTTAGCTATAGAAAGATAAAGATAACAGAAAGGATTGTGAGCACAAACGCTGATTCAGTGCATAACTTTAAATATCTGAAGTTTATCTTTATTGAAGTACCTCAACCAGTGCTTAATGACAGTTTCAACTGAAAATTTTCAATGCTTTTGCCTAACTTTCAGAATTTAAGAATCGAGATGAGAATTGTGAAACTACATGCAGACCTTGGCAGGGCAGTCAAAGGTTTCTGTCTGTTCTATGGCATAAATTTTGTGAATCTTTATCAGTTGATCTCCTCATTCGCCACCACCCCGGGTTTGTTTTTTTTTCCAATACTTAATTGCAGTGGTCTTCTGTGAGGGTAGAAGTCTAATAGCCAGTAAGACCAGTAAATTCTACTCCAGTCAATCTGTCTGGCAGCCATGCAAGTAGCTGATCAAGAGACCAAGAGTGAGCAAGCACCTGTCTCTCCTTTGAAAACAAATAAACAGAAGACCTCTCAAACCAAGCACAATGATAAAAAAGCCACCACTATTATTCTGGGTTTTTTTAGGTGGTGTGTTCCCAGCAGTGTGCTTGCTGGGTCTTTCTCACTCCACACATATAAATGTACATCTGTGTTTTGTTCTCCTTAAATACACTGCAGCACACATGTATAGGGGAACAAAAAGGGAAGTGTCATAGCTATAAGAGGATTACTTTCTTTAGAAATGAACAACAGATCAAACATTATATGTACCTCTATATATGTGTGTGTATTTAAAGGGATCAAAAGTACTTTCTTTAGATATGTATGATGAACTGAACATATAATCAATAACTTCAGAAATTTTCAGTGTAAAACTAAGTACATATAACTTAAAAATGAAACAATACAATCCACATTGAATGAAAGTAAATTCCTGAGTCCATTTTCAAGGATGAGTATAAGAACAAACTTATTTGTAATCTATAGCGTTATATTGTGTATGCCTTATGAATAGTGCTAATGTAAATTTTGCTGGTCATCTTTCTTGTTTTTCCATTTATGTTTCATTTAATGTCATCTCTTACTGATTGCAAAGAATTTAAAGTTAAGACAGAGAATCTTCCACTGTTAAAAGTCTGCTGTGTGGTGCCAGTTTATGATCATTAATTTGATCAGAATTAACATTTTCTTTGATTTTTATTGCAGGGAGCATTACATTTACTCCCTTAAACAAAAATATTAACAACACAACTAGCACCAACAAAATTCTATTCACAGTATTAGTAGTTTAATACTGAGGAAAATAAAAAAAGTTATTTCATTTTGCAGATTGTACACTTGTTTTAAATGTTCCAAATATTTTCATAGAAATGTACTGGGCTGTATTTTTTTTTTTCTGTGATGTGGTATCACAACTCTCTGCACATCAACAGTGCACTCCACCTGTACAGACATAGAGGGATGGCAGCAGTACTATAGAGACCATTACAGGATAGATGGGGCAGGTTCTTAAGTGGCTGAAGTCAAGTTTTGAAACATTTTCTACAGTCCCTGTGTCTAATAAGTCTTTTTGTGGAAAGGTTTCGTAGTAGACTAACGGAATCACCTCAGGATCCATCTTTTCTGATCAGGAGAGAAATATTGAAGCAGAAGACCTTCTTGTGTCATAGTTTTGCTTCATACCTGTATGTTTACAGGCAGGAAATCCAAAGACTGCAGCACTTTAGTGTTTTACAAATGCAAGTAAAAGTAACTGTATTCCATGCAAAGTCAAGTACTCTGTTCTAGTTTTATGTGATTTTTGAGGACATTTGATTTAGGGCAGCATTTTTAGAGTTGAAAAACTATTTTACTGAGCTTTGTTTTTACTTGTTTATTAAAAGCAATATGGTGAAATTGAAGATTGCCAGATAGATGACACTTCTCTCCATGCGGTGATCACCTTTAAAACAAGAGCAGAAGCTGAAGCTGTGAGTATAGTCTTTGTTGAAAATACTCTGCACCATTCAGCAACTTTCTATTTATATTACACTTCTTCTGTATTTGATTTAATGTAATACTGATAATTTTTCGGAAATACTTTAAAAGAAGTCTGACATAAAAGTTTAATCCTAAATTCAGGAAAACTGTCAGAACAGCTGAAATACTTATGAAATGAGGATTTTTATAGCAAACTCAAGTACAGAATGTAAGTGAAATTGAGAAACACTTGGGAATTGATTGCTGAATGTCTTGGATATATATATTGTCATCTTTTTTTTCACCTGAATACTTGATACCTTCACAGTCTTCCTGAAATTTCACTGTCATCCTGCAGAATAAAAGCCTTTATATTTTGTTTTGGTTAAGTTGGATTTACCTTCGCCTGAAAACCTGTGATAGTGTAAATGTGATTTTATGGCATGGGATTTTCTTCTTCTGGTTGTGTCCTGTTTTGTTTGTTGGGGTTTTTTAAGCATATTTTTTAGAAATTCAGGATATCACAGAAGTATATAATTGCATAAGTAAGTTTTAGAGACTAACAGCCAGAGTTGTCATATACTGTAATTCAGCATCCTTATGTATAGGTCATTGGGACTCTATAATTTGCCTCAGTGAGACCTCCTGCCTTACTTAGGCCATGGTGTAGACAGTTTGTGAACCTGCACAAAATAGAACAGGTGGAGTTTTCAAGCTGTATTCCAGGTGTAGTTCAGCATATGCACTGGAAAGTGATGTTTTAGTTGGGTCAGAACTCATGATTAGCGTTTGAGATCTCCATGTTCTAGGTAGCATTAAAACTTACGTCAAATTACTTTATGTCTAATTGCACCTTCATTTTTAAATGAAAACTTTATGAAAACTGTTTGAGCTGTTGAATATATACCTGTATTTTACTTAAATTTTCTTACATATTCAATATATTTCCTCTGGAATTTCTGTGTTTACTAATAAAGCAGACTTTAAGACTGGAGAAGTTGTAGAGGTAATCATTAAAACCCTCTGTTGAGGCCAGTTGTGAAGTAAATGTAGCTAGTATTTTACCTTCTTAAATGAAAAAAGACCTAGACTTTATGACCATATATGTTCTAACCTGGAAGGAAGAGGAGGATTCCCTATTGTAAAATGTTGCATTTTTATGTAGTAGTAATTTCTTTCAAAGATTACAAGTTGTTTCTGGACCTAAATGCCACATATAAGTACTTCTAAAAATTCTAGTTTTGTGACATTGTGATGAGACCATGCACAAAAAGCTCCTGAGCTGCATTTTAATAAGCATAGACTCTTTTAAATTTATAATAAATTTATATGTACAGATTTAAAATTTATACCTGGGGACTTTAATATCACACAATTCATGTTCAGATGTCATTGAACATGTAATTGTTTCTACATTTCACATTATGCTGTGCTTTCAGATTGTGCTATAAATCTTTTGTGACCATGATGGTTATTTCGGAATGTTGCTAACGCTGATTTATGCTCATTCATGTTACTTTAATTTGAACATACTATTTCCAAAGCAGCCACTTAGTGCAGCTGGTACTTAGGCATGAAAATCTCATAAGTTAAAAATTTTTACATTTCAATTACAACAGCTTTAGAGTATGTAGAAGGTTTTCCAGTAAATTAAGTTGTAATCACAAAGGGGATTTCTTTAGTTGTTTGTTTGTTTTTAATATATTGAATATTTTTTTATTTATGGGATGTCTTCTTGCATTAAGTTATGCATTAACAGTTTTGTGTCCATCTTTGAAAGGTGAAGAACTCATCAAGATCATATTAAAAACCAGGACAGTTTGGTTTAGTATGTTATCCACATCACCAAGTGATTTATGTTTTCCAAGCTTATTTTCTTCTGAGTGTATTTTGATGCTTCACCTGAAAGGATGTGTGAATTCCATGTGCAGTGAATGAAGTTGTTTTGTTATAACCTATTAACAATAATTCACTATAAACAAACTGCAACTTGGATTTTCTTGTGAAAAAGTGAGCTGTTGGTTTACTTCTGGCATCTAAGTATTACTGAAGTTACTTTTTCCACTGACAAAGAAATACACAGCTAAAATGTTTCGACTTGTTTTAGGCTGCAATCCATGGATCTCGTTTCAAAGGACAAGAGTTAAAGTTGGCATGGAACAAGCCTGTTGCTAGCATGTCAGCTGTTGAAACAGAAGAAGCTGAGCCTGATGAAGAAGAAGTAAGTTTACTTTTATTTTTTTGCTTTTTCTTTTTCTAATACGAAATAATGTAGCTATTTCAAATAAAAAATGACTGTTGATTCATACTTCTATTTTTTTAATTCTAACTCATGCTTTGATATCAGAAAGCAGATTTATCTATAAATACATTTGTTGTTTTCTAAGCTGTTACTTTTCCTGGCAGAAATGATTGATTTCTTACACAACAAAAAAATCTTAGAGGATATATCTAGAAAACGGAAGGAGTGGGTTTTGAATTTGCATGAGAGACATTTGCAAAAAACCACATGTTTTTGTACCATCTGCTTCAGGCACAAATTTCCTTGAGGATCAGATTTCAGAATGTAAATTGCCCTTTATCAAGAGATAGGGCTTGGAGGATATTGGTGGAGGAATAACTTCAAGCATTTGCTATTTCACTCAGACATGTAAAGTACCTCTGCTGAGTGTTAGTCTTCGTAATGGTGTATGAAAGATAGTAAAGCCTTGTTTAAGTAACCTTAAGTGGTTAATACAGGAATAGTGGGACATTTCTTGTTGCATTTAACTCATGACACTCAAAATACCAGTGTTTGTGAATTTGAGAATATTGTCACTTCTTGAGGGATGTATTGCCTCTGAAGGTCAACAGCAATATTTGTTGCTGCAATAACTCTACCTTACTGATGGGTCTACATAGAGTAATTACTTCTCTGAGAGGTCTCCATTTTCCATAATGAAGTAAAGGCATGTAAGGGTGTGCAAACATTTCAGCAGAGTAAAGGAGGGAAATTACAGATTCATTGATAGGTAAACTACAAAGAGATGCATCTTTTAACCCCACTAGAAGACCCTTGAGTGTAGAAAGAAAGTTCTGGGGTATAGGTAGAGGGGGTAAAGGGAATGCAGATAGTCATGAAGTGCCATGTGCTGGCTGCTCTGGCAAAGGGAAGGGACAAGGTTACAAACCCTTGAGAAGCCCTCAGGTCTAGATAGATGAGGACAGTTTGTAAGCTGAGAAGTGTTTGTGATAGTGGGGTGCATCTATTTTAGGTGATAGTTGTTCTCATTAACGTAAATCATCAGGTATGGAAAGAAAACTCAAACATGGCATGGGACTGTTTTCTGTCATTCTTAAATTGATAGACTCATCTAAAGCTTTCAGATTTTCAAAAACTAAGTAACAACAGGAAGTAACATTTCAGTAATTACATTTACTTAAAAAAAAAAAGGTTTACCTTTATTGTAGTTTGTTGTTTTGTTTGGGATTTTTTTTTCCTCGTCATTTATTTTTCTAGCACTAATTTTGTTATTTACCTCATCGTATTTGGACTGTGTCTGCAGTCATTTATTGGCTAATTATTCTTGTGGAAGGCAAAGGAGTCAGTCTTAAATCAAAACTCTAGCTACTCATTGTATAGCTTGCTGAAATCTTTGCAGTAGTACATATGTGTTTTTAAAATACTTGTTCTTGTCAGTAGTGTTGCTAGTTTCTTGCTTTGCCCAGTGTTTACAGGTTGTCTTTTTTTCTTAACATGATTAATGTACTTGTCCCTGACTCTTCCTCATTTTCAAAACAAACCAAATATATGTAGCTGTACCGTCTTCTTTCTGTAATGAGGTTGGATTTTGTTTGAATTTCCTACAACTGAATTAGTCCTTCTAACCTTCAACAAATGTCTTTACACAAGGGATTTTTATTCAATAATCCTTGGAAAAATTTGCACTTAGATGTCTTTTGTCCTGTGAATTTCGTGTTGCTTCTAGCATTTGGTTAAGTTAGTATTTGAAGTCTAATGTTATGATCCTCAGGTTCTGGATGGATGAGTTCAAGACCTTCATGTTGATGCACCAATTCAACCAATTGCAGAAAAGAAATTTTACAAAGTGTTATTGTTTAAAATTGGGTAGTTATGCAGGTTTAGATTAGGGATGGGATTAGTTCTTACAGTTAGTGGCCTGAATTTCAGTCATTATACAATTCTTTACACATATAAAATGTCTTGAGTTTCTTCATGGCTACAGTTCATCATGCTACTTTAACTCCATTTTGTAGCAGTAAACACATGATAAAGGTTTCCTTCATTTTTCCATGTCTAAACTACCGGTTTAGTTCAGCTAAGGGATAATATGTTAAAGAGCATTCAGTCTTAAGACTTAAATGAAGTACCCCAAGTACCCAGTCATACACTGACAGACAGGCCAGTTGTTGGTAGAGTTGCTTTTGGAAATGCATTTTCCACAGGTAGAAGTACTGAAGTTAGCAGTTTTTCCTTCTTGTCAAAGAGCTTACTTAGACCGAGGCTTTCTTCAGCTCAGCCTCACATGTCTCCAACAGGCAACCCAGATTCACAAATGAACTTATCTCCTCATGGTGAATTTGGAAATCCTGCAGCAAAGGTCCCCCAGTTAATGGGACGAGGAGAGTAAGCAAGGAAGACCGTAACTGCTGTCCAGCAGCTGGGAGATCTTGCTAGGGAAACACATCCTTGTGTTTGTCCTTTCTTTCGCTGGTGCAGAAGTTGCTGTGATAGGTGCAGTAGTCAGAGAAGTTCTGAGATTGCACAGCTTATATATACACCCCTGTGTCTTTAGGTAGATAAACATTAAAATAAGTCACTTAAAAAAAAACCAAAATGGCAACTTTGCCTCTTTGGACCCTGTAACTGTTGACCAGAAGTATTCAGGGTTTTCTGAAGTCTTGTCACGTTATTGTGTTGTTACTGAAAGGAATTAAATGTACTTTAATATATTTTGTTTACATTTCTGTCTTCCTGCCCACATTTTTAATATCTTTATATTGCTTATAAGCTTAAGTTTTTTTCAGGAAGCAACTTCCTTTTGCCATTTATTAATATATGTCTATAATGCATATACTTCCAGTATTATATTTTAAAGCATTGCAGTTCAGTTCACCTATTAAAAAAGAAATGTTATTATTAAATCACAAGTATTGGAGAGCTGTAGTTTGCCATTTGATCGTCAACATTTCCTGAAATAACAAGATTTATCACATTTTTTCTCTTGAAGTTTCAGGAAGAATCTTTGGTAGATGACTCGTTGCTTCAAGATGATGATGAAGAGGAGGAGGATAATGAGTCTCGCTCATGGAGAAGATGATTCAGCTGGTGGATGCCAATGCTAGAGCTGCACCTGTGTTGCATTAGTATTACCTAATGTACTTCCACATCTTTGTATTGAAAGGGGTTTTGTGATGAAGTTGGATTCAGATATAGACTAAAAAACAGCTGGTCAGTTATACGTCTTGAGAGATTGATGTTTGAGTTACATTTCAGTAAATGATTGCTAAAGACATCATACTAGGAACATATGCAATGTTTTTATTACATAGTTCTACAGAAAGTTACAGAATTCTTTGGGTTCTTTGTAATCTACCGAATTGGTCAAACGCAAATGACCAGAAGTTGTTATAACATAGATGATTTTTGTTCTATTCCAGATACGGAATGAAAATTTGCATTTAAAATCTTTGTGAATGTTTTCAGAAATGAATAGATAACAGTACTAAACTGAAGTCTCTAAAGTTGTATTCATATTATTGCATAGTAGTATGCTTAGGCTTTACTATGTACTAGCCTTTTGTTGGATTTGTGTACGTATTTTAACTGGGTTTTAATGATAAAGTGTATGACTGCTTTGCATATAAGTCCTTATGACTTTAAGATGTTAAAAAAATAAAGAAATGGAATGGTCTTAAAAAAAAAAAAAAAAAAGAAGAAAAAAAAAGCAATAACCAAAAAAGCTGAGGCAATGGTCCTTCATAATGGAAAAAAAAAAAAAAGAAAAAAAAAAAAAAAAAGAAAAAAGACCATTCCAGATGGCAACCCCCACCCCCATGTTCACAAAAGGAGCTCTAATCACTATCACTTCACTGAAATAGTCTTGAATGTAAAAAAAAAATCTCAACATAATGCTGTTTCATATATATTAGCACACAGGTTTACACTTGCATAAAAACTTTTGGATATCTTCTAAATTTTCAACTGATTTGGTCAAGCAGTGAATAGAATAATATTCCAACTATAAGGATTTTATTCTGTATCCCTGCACTGTGCAACTGTAGAAGAAAATTGGATCCCACAAGAATACATGCTATACTGAAATGTAATTTAGAAAATACGTTAGTAGAGAAGTGGGATATTTGGTAAGTATAATTCTAACTAGTCGGAATACACCCCTACTGTATCTTTTTTCATCCTGTGTTTCTATGGTTACATTTTTCCATTTCAAAAGTAACAACACTTAGCAGATAGTAAGTTCACAGTATAGTTATATATTCAACATTTTTAAATGTACATACATGAAATGTTAGTATACACCACAGAAGCACTTCATAGCTCTAACAGGATGTTTTGTGAAATCTGAAGTTTCTCCTCTTAAGAAGGAGAACTGCCTTAGGCCTTTGAAGTAAAGGACCTCTCACCAGAAATACTTGGGTTTATTTACATTTAGTGGCATTTTATTGGTCTGCTTTCAAAAGAAAATCCTTTCATTAAGTATTAGAGTTGTGGGGTATATTTGCTTTTTGTGTTTGTTGGGTTTTTTTGTTGTTGTGTCCTTCCCCCCTCCCAACTCCTTAATTAGTGGAACACAAAACAACTATCTCATTTATCATATAGAAGCAGGGTACTTCAGATAACAGTATATTTTATTTATTTTCTTTAATTGTATTTGTGTCTTTTGGGGAGAGGGAGATGGGGGAGAACTGCTGTAAGTCTTGTCCCTGACTTTTTTTTTTTTCTTTTTTTTTTTTCAAAATAGGAATGGAGGAGAATAGTAGTATCCCAGAGATAAGAGCTCCAGCGGTAGATTTATTATTCTATGCTCTTCAGGTATTTGAGGAGTTTTTGAGATCTGGATCCTGATCCCAGAGAGGTGATAGATGCCTCATAGGAAACATTCCAGGTCAGGCTGTATGGGGATCTGAGCCACCTACTTTAAAGATGTCTCTACTTATTGCAAGGGACTGGACTTAGATGACCTTTAAAGGTCCCTTACAACTCAGACCATTCTATGATCCTATTTGGTGGTTTTGTTGGGTTTTTGTGGTAGTTTTGTTGGTTGTTTTCCCTATGTCCCTTTCTATATGCATATCTTGTTTCAAAAATATGCATTTAGAATTTTTTGTATAGTCTTAGTTTCACATTGAAATTTCACAATTGACTGCTATGCTTGTTACATCAGTTCTAAATCTTGCCGTAAGTATTTGTATTTGGGAAATTTCCTTTTACACTGAATTTCAGGCAAAATAAAACGTTTTAAGAACCTTTTTATCCAGTGCTCTGAATGAGCTGTTCTAGTTCACTGAATTAAATACAAGCTTTCCTATTTTTCTTTTTAAATAATTCAGTACCTCTGAAGGGTGCCAGATTGACAGTCTAAGAGGTGAAAGTTGTGTGTGTTCTCTTCAGAACAGGTACAGCACAGGAGAGGACTGTGCATGCTACCTTAAGGTGGCTCTGTGGCCTGCTTTTGTGACCCACCCTGCCTTTTCACTGCTGTCAGGGAGCACAAGCTTGACAACTATTAGTGTGTTCATTACATAGCCATGTCTTATGAATCATCTGAAATTTCTGTGTCACATAATTTTAAAACTGGTGTTCCAGGTGTTCCTGCTTCTTTCCATTTCAGCCTGGTAATGTATCTGTACAAGACTCACTTCTTGAGAACTGCATTCTGGTCTACCTGTAAAAGGATAAAACCTTGGAAAATTATTTTTACCACCTTCCTTTTTACCACTTTCCAAAATTCCATCAATGAAAGGTGTTGGGAGGGATGTCTTACTGACATGTATTTTGTCCCCTGCTGTTACCTTATCACACTCTGACTGATAACCACCTGGATCAGAATGGCTTTATTTACTCTGGCTTTAAAGGAAAAATGCAAATATTTGTTTCAGTCAAAACTAATACTGTTCAGGTTAAGAGAAGGGTGTCCTGATTGCCGTCTAAATAGGTTCTTTATGTATGTCTGTTATTATCCATTTACTTTCCTTGATTTGTTTGCTTTTTGGCTGGCTCTGCCCTTGTATTTCTTGGCTTGCTCTGCTTTCCCCTCTTTTTTTTTTTTTTTGCCACTACCATAGCCAACTCTTGTCATCTCAGTACAATCAGATCCTTGTTAGCATAGCCTTTGGTGCAATCCTGTTGTCACCTGCAGTAGCATCCTTCCTTGTTTTAGTCAACAAACCAGGCATCCTGCTGACTTTCACCCCCTCCTTTATTTAGTCCATCCTTATGAATTCATTCCCAAGTATGCCTACACTGTGATTAGCTAAATCACTTGGTTTTTTTAAACAGTTCTTCAAATGGATTTCCCTAGTCTAAACCACAGAGAGTGTGGTTAACTTGGTTTCTTCCAGACAGCTTTCAAAGTTTCTGTGGAAAAAAAAGGTAAACTTTGAAGCAAGTGTTTTATTTAGCATCTAGATAGAAAAGGGCTTGACAAAGCTGTGATCTGACATGTAGTTCAATGACAATATTGTGGTAAACCACATTTGGTTGAACTATGAAAAAATGTAAGTGTAATAATGTTCAGTAATTATTACTCAGAATGTATTGCAATTTGTCTACAAAACAGTAAAGTAGAAAGAATACTGAGACAGTGTGGTCCAAGGCTTGGGAGTGTGCCATGAGGGTGTGTTGGAGAGAACAAAGCCTGCTTGGAGGAGTGTGCCAGGCTGCAGAATCAAAACCTGGCGCTGTCTCCCTCCCATGCATGGTCCAAGGAGGTAAGTGCCTGCAGAAGTAAGGTTGGGCTTTGTCCGCACTGAGCTGGGCAGTCTGACAACCCTGAAGCCATGTAATCTGTGTGTTGTCCAGGGCCCGAGCTTGCCCCACAGCACTGTGTGTGTAGCTGTGGATCAGTCTGAGTTTATGTAGGAATCCTTCAATGAAGGCACCTCATTTGTTGTCATTCAGCTCTAGTTTAATGTTGAAATGAAAGAAGGTATCAGATTCAGTCCACTTACCTTTTATTACAAATATCAAATTAAGTTGCATTTAACAAATTAGTATTAGAACAACAGGAGCAAATAGCACAAATTTGAGTGTGAAACAAGTGTGAAAATCTGAACAGTTGTGATTGGTCATCATCCTGTTCTGAGTAGAGCTGTTCCTTACAGTACTGATGTTACAGCGCTTGGTAACTTTCAAATGTAGCTGTTAAGACAGGCAAAGTAGAAGATTTAAAAAAAAAAAATCATCTTTTTCTATTGATCCACTTATAGCTGTAAACTGATCCTCAGTGAAAATGAACTCATTTTTTGGGATCATCTAGATCTTTATAACCACATTCATGTGCTTGGCACATAGTTGCCTAAATTCTGTGGCTTTGTAATTATTTTCATTTTTTACTTCAATATCTCTTTGTTTTATTCTGAACCATGGTTTAAATCTATAGACACGAAAAATACTTGCAACAAAAATAGACTTTGATTTCAGTCTTTTATTTGATTTCTTTTTAGATCTAAGTGGAATACTAATGATAGGAATTTCAATAAGATACTGTGTAAGAAATTTATCTTTTTCTCCTAATGGATCATTATTTTTTTTTCTTACAGTAAGCATGTAATCCTGAGACCAGTTGAAAACCACGTCATCTGACCCTATGGTATTTTATAATAATTTTGATGTTACAGTTTGTATTCTTTAATTCCAAGATCCTTCCTGCTTTGTTAGCACTACAGTCTATTTGTGTGTCTCAAACTTCTCAGGAAAAGACTGGAATATCACATTCAGCAAATCTTTCTGTATTAGTTGATTAGCTGGATTTTGGTATCTCTCTGTCAGAAACTTTCAGGAAAATATTTGAGGTGTGTAGTCTTTTTTTTCCTAAGAGACACCTTCAGTAGGAATTTTTTAAATTTTCAGTGCAGAAAGGGTAAAGTCATCTTTTTTACACTGTTTTACTACTCTGTTGCAGTTTCACATAAGATTTTTGGATAGTAATTTTATGGGTAAATATTTTCCTTGGGAATTCAGATCTTTCTATATCATCTAGCATATGCTATTAAAAGTAATGGGGGGTTTGGGAAGAGAACTGGCATTTACAGGTCCTTCTGACAAGCTATGAAAATTCTTTGAAATCAGAAATGTTATTTACAGCCTCAAAACTTGAACAGATCACCATTTCCCAGTTCCTAAAGAATGACTTCTTAGGCTTAGTGTTCTTTTAAATGCTTCTCCAAAATGTTTTTCTGATGATCTGCAGCTAGATGGAAAACTTCTCAGCTCTGAGGCAACTAACTCTTCTCTTTATGCAATAATTTGCTCTCGAGGGAAATGAGAAAAGTTTCATAGGTTTTAAAGGTCACAATTTATTCTTGCACAGAATTTTGTGCCATAAAGATGTTTGTGCCATGATGTTTCCTTCTTGTAGAGAAAACAAAGACTTCAGAAAAAATGTGTGTTGATCTATGTATGTAAAAATCTACATCCTTTTGACAAAATCATGTGCATGTAGCTAATGGATATACGATGTAGGTGAGATCTACAGAAGCACAGAAATGCCTTCAGGGTATAGGAACTTTCATACAGCTTCCCAGGTCTGCAGGATTCTGATGCATAAAAGCTGAGAGAAGTGTCCTTTCCACTAAAGTGCCTTGTTTGTAATATGAAGAAGTGTTCTTCCTTACATTTGCAAACTGTCCTTTCTCTTTGGGGTTTAAAACAAAAAAACAAACCAAAAACCCACAACTTTTTTTCCGAGATAAACCCCTGTAATTTCTCTTTGGACTGCTAGAGGGCACTATGGCTACACAAGTGAAGCAGTAACTAAAAGTCATTTGCTCCCTATTCAACACTTCTGTGATATTTTTCCTGTTTCAGTTCTCATGCAAATATTTGCATTTCTTGCAGAAACCTGTATACGTCTCTACCATGTCAGCAGAAATTCTATCTGTGTGAACTGAAACGAAGTATCTCTATTTGGATTTAGGTACCAATGATAAAAAATGACTCCAGGTGTTTAAATCTGAGTAGAAGAGAACATTTCTCTGTTGCAACAGGCATGTATCCATCTCTGTTTCTCCTGTGGGAGTTGAATTAGTTTTTTGAGATATTAAAATTGAAGTTCTAGAATACTTTGATTAGCTACATCCTGTTAGACAAAGCTTTCAACAGAAAATTTTAAGCATGTGTTTATTCTCTAGAATAGGGGCTGCATGATGAATGGATAACTAAAATGTATTACTGGAAAGTGGGGGTGGGGGCAGAAATGGCAGATGATGTTACATTTTTGTGTCAAGTAAAAAAGAAATGGCCATCCTAACGTAGTGTGAAGAAACTTTACCACTGTAGCCAGTTACCTTTGCTTTATGGTAGACTCATGTTAAATACATCAAGGTATTGCTGCTGTAGCTCCAGTAAATGTAATGTAACTACACAAAACAATTTTTCAACTGCACTGCGAAATCTTGGTTCTCCCTGGTCCTTCAGATAGACTGTTACTGCCTTGCCAGAGTTCATCATGAAGCTACTGGTAGCCCATGTGTTTTACAATGGGAGCTCTAAATGTGCCACATAAAACACATTTAGGCCAATGCCACGCAGGATGTGCATGTGACTCATTCTGTGTTGTTTTCCCTTTCAGTCATCAGGGCAGTATCAGAAACTGCTGGTATATCACAAATTTTGTTCTAAGTGACAGATTTGGCTATGTGGAGGTTACTATATGCACTCTTCTTTCTTTCAGAATGAAGCTGTACTGTCATCTGTGGGTAGACATCATAAAATGCTGGAAAGCTTCCAAACAGTCAGTATCTTTGAGTTCACTTAAAGATAGAAACTTTGCTTACTGGGAGCAATTGTGAGAAGAGAAATTCTAGTTGAAAAATACTTTGGTTCTATTTATTGTGACTATCTGTTTTCAGTCAGACCTGATAGATTAACACAGAATCATTTAGGTTGGAAGACATTTAAGATCATCAAGTCCAACCATCAACCCTACTCTGCTACCACTAAGCCATATTCCAAAGCACCACATCTGTATGGCTTTTAAAGGCATCTACCCACTGCCACCCTCAGAGATGTATTAGATGACATTTAAAAATATCTATCCCCCATTGTTTTCTACCAATGCTATTTCTACCAATTTGGTAGCAAGTAGAAGAGATATAGTATATGCATATGTATTTTAATAACATTTTAAATACATTTTTCCATCTACATTCTCCATGTTACTATTTTACCTTAGAAAAGAGAGTGGTGTGATAGTATTAATTTCCAAAGTTCTACGATCTTTAACTTTTCTCATTGCTGCTGTTCAAAACTTCCTCACATACATGTTTCATGTATAAAATAAAAATGTTGTATAACATGAAGTAAAATTGCAAGTTTTATCCAAAAGAATGAAAATAGCAAAAGTAAGCAGCAAGTGAGCAGGTTTAGAAGACCTCGCTATGTTATAGAGTTTTTTGGTACAGATGTTCTCTGAGGCGGACTTACCACACCTCAGTAATTGAAACCTTGTCCATCTGTCAAACAAATTCTTACGATGGAGGGAAATGTTATCTGCTTATACCTGAAAACTTTGCTTCCATGAATTATTCCAGTGATTGAATGGGCCTGGTTATGAAACCATAACTACTTATCTACTGGAATGTGTTTTAATGGGCTAATCTTTCTATAGGAGAGTAGACACTACTACAACCTACTTCTGTTGGGGTCTTTTTTTGCTGTGGTAAAATTTCATCAGCTGCTTTGCAAGCTATCTTTTGGAATTGAAAAGGGCATTTTCTGATTTTAGAGTTTTGAATTCTTTGTTCCCAAAAGCAACTTCCTATACATGGTGATTTAGATGTATTATTGTGATGTAGCCAATTTGTGTGGGAGTGTTCTGTTACTGAAACATGTGAGATGAAAAAGCAATAGCAGTAGCTTTTATGACAGAAGGCTGAGAGACCATTAATGTTCCAAGTGCGGGTCATCAGAATTACTGCCTGACCTGAACTACAAAGTAATTTTTCTATTACAAACTCTGTAAGGTCTTTGAAGTATAGCAAAATTACACTGAGCACTTTTCTGTTTCTGTCAATACATAGTGAAAAATTAAGGAACATAAGTCACCATTAGACCTTGTTAACTTCCAACAGGTTAATGCTGTCTGTATTGGCAATTTTGTGCTGGTGAGCTTCCCACAATGTTATTTTACTAAATTTATGTTTTGATAATTAAAAATAATTATCTTTGTTTCTTCTGTTTCCATGTTGAATTCTCTCTAAAATCCTTTGAAGTGAATTTTAAGTGCTACTGCTTTTCCATCATTTGTAATGCTTTCTGTACTGAAAATACTAATGTATTTGCTTTCGTACTGTCCCTTCTCTGCAAATTTTCTGTATATTGAATTTTTTTAAAGAGAGGTTGCCAGGAAAAGACATTTGAATTAAGGGAATAAGTTATATAAACTGGAACCTGAAATAATGAAAAGATTAACCAGAAGCATTTGCTATGCCACGTTTTTTAAGATGCAGTATATCATGCTATAATATTATCTGTAGATAAGCTTTTGTTAAACTTTTAAAGTAATTTGAGTAGGTAATTACTAGTGTTTTAGTAGTCTAAGGAAGGACTGATGGCAGTTCAATTGGCTGTAGCAGTTACTAAAGTTCACATTTTATGACCTCCTTAAAAATATTAATTTAGAAGCTTATGAATTACTCTCTGGAGCCATCCTGAATTAACAGATACTGAGCTGTCTTTTAGCTTTTGAATCTTTTTGTGAAATAATTTCTACCTACTACTGAACTTTATAGTGTTTTTCAAGAACTCATTTTCTAGATACAGCAGTAGTAACTCTTTGATGGCCAGGACTAAGTTGTGCAAAATGTTCTCATAAATAGTTTTGTTCCATGCCTGGCTGGTCACTCCTGTTTATGCTTGACACAGCATTTGTGTGATAATGTAGTAATTGAGGAGCTTGGTTATGCTATTTAAAATCAAGTAGTCCAGCTGAACACCCTCCTAACCTACTTCACCGTGCAACTGAAAAGATGTTAGTGGTGGGGGGGGACACTGGGGCAGGAGTGAGGAGCTCTGATCAGTAAAGCTCTTCATCCCATAGCTGTGGTTCAATGTGAGCTACTTCAGTGAAAACACTTGCAGCGGTGTGCTGTTCTCAATCACATGTTTGTCTTCAGCTCTTGGTTTTTCCCTTCTTTCTTTCTTTCCATTCTTTCCCTTTCCCTATCCCTTCCTCTGATTTATAGGAACCAGGGCAAAATAATTAAAGCATTTAGGAAGCAGAATGTGGAAGCTGGAGCACTTTCACAGAAAATCGGAAAAGCAACTGAGACAAAAAGCACCTCACTTGCACAGGCTCTTCAGAAACACAAGGAATGTTGTCGTTCCAAATGACCTGCTAAATTGAAAGATGCATGGCATTACATTTGAGCTGACTCTCTGTGCCCATTAGAAGTCAGTAAAAAGGTAGTCTTAACTGCCTTGTAAATGGGGACTTTTCTGTGGGAGCTCTGGCTCTTTTTGATGTATGTACCTCAGTGGTACCAATGGGGTAGCATTAGGGAGGAAGGGCACCCTCACATGAGTTAGGGATCATCTCCAAAGGAGATGTGAGAAGTCTTGGAAGAATTTTATCAGACATTTTGGACCTTCATTTAGCTTATTGTGAGTAAAAAGTCAAAGGCTGTGTGACTCACGCAGAGCAGTATTAATGCAGAAGATGCTTCCTCCTTCACCATTGTACAGCAGGGCCACAGTGCCTGCACTCCAGCTTCCCACAACTCAGGTTTGCCAGCTGGATAAAACAGCCCTGAGGCTAGGCTGCAGCAGGAAGAGATCATTGCCTCTAATGGATCTGTGTAAGCAAACTAAATCATTGGAAGGGAACACAGACAATTCTGATGGTGT
The DNA here is from genome assembly GCA_024611195.1 of Ceyx melanurus. Classification (NCBI taxonomy): domain Eukaryota; kingdom Metazoa; phylum Chordata; class Aves; order Coraciiformes; family Alcedinidae; genus Ceyx; species Ceyx melanurus. The sequence continues at coordinate 65,899 of JANHGL010002021.1, forward strand.
TTAGGGACTTTAGCCAATAAGGGAACCAAGAAGTTGGGGAAAAAAAGCAGCCTGAGTATAGAGACGTACCATATGCAGTAGCACTTGCAGTTAGGTTAGCATTAGGGCTGGTTTTGTTGAAGTTGGTTGGGTGTTTGTGAAATGAAATGTCAATATTAAATTGCTAATAGTAGGTGCTGAGGCAAATGGAAGCTGAGTTTCCAAGTTCTTGGCCAAACAGTTATGTGCATGTTTCCTTTCCTACAGTCCACCCACTGTCACACCTGTGGGTAGCCTACTGTTCTGGCCCCAAGCCATGACACCGAGTTTGTTGCAGAAAAGGCAAGACTTGTTCTAAAAGATTTGGGAAATAGAGATAAATAAAGCTAAAGGAGATAGTTTCTCTGCCTTGTGCTTTCACAGAGGCTTCCATCTGAAACTTTAAAGTAGCATCTAGTTGAGGATGTCCCTGTTTACTGCAGGGGGGTTCGATTAGATGACTTTTGGATATTCCTTCCAATGCTGGGCATTCTGTGATTCAGCCAAGATACTTAACAGTTTAGAGAAAACTCACTTGAGTGATTCCTTCTGGATGATTTAGGAATTGCAGAATTTAGTGTTCCTTATTATGAATCTCAATTATTTTTTCTCAATGTCATCCAATGACAGGACGAGAGGCAATGGGTGCAAGCTGGAGCACAAGAGGTTTAGGGTCAACACA
>JANHGL010002021.1:72484-98035 GCA_024611195.1 Ceyx melanurus
CCAAGCCTGTAACACTGCAGGGGGTTGTTATGACCCAAATGCAGGACCCTGCACTTGGTCTTGTTGAACCTCATGCATTTAGTTTCAGCCCATCGCTCTAGCCTGGCCAGATCCATCTGCAGAGCATCCTGACCTTCAGGCAGATCGACACACCCACCCAATTTAGTGTCATCTGCAAACTTGCTAAGGATGCACTCAGAAGCTACATTTCAAAATTTCTTCAAGTTATATATCTTATCTATAAAATATTTTGCTTGGCAAAATGTCAGAGAAACATAACAGTGCAAGGGCAAGAGATGTGTTTAAAATTTTGACAAAGTACTAGTGGAAAATGTTTTGACATATTCCCTCAGCTCTAATAAAATGTACACTCTCCATTTATCGTTCAACTAAATAACTATTGATGTTTGATTAAAAACAGTCTCCCCTGCTTCTATAAGTACCTTCAGGTAATTCATGGGGATTTTCTCATTTTCCCAGGTCTTCTTGGGTAAATAAAGGTTTCTTCTCAGTTCAGTCTCTTAGGTTGAATGTTAGAATAAACAAACTTCCATTAACTTGCTTTTTGTTTTGCATTAGACTGCAAGTAACTTCATCAGCACGAGATAGAGAACTGCTCCATCTCTCCCTGTATCTTTTATTATAGTATGCTGACCCCCTCCTTCGCATGAGCTTAGCTCTTGACTATAGCTAGATGCAAAAGAATAAGCACACAGAGAAAGGATTAGCAGGTTATGCACTTATCTCCATGGTCTGGAGTTATATGCAAAGAAATACAAGTAAAATTGCCTGTTCTTATTTAGCCTATGGGTAAAATGTGTGTTGACCTACTGCAGTACAGTATAAGCATGAACAAGGTTACTTTTTCCCCCTTTCTGCTAAATAATAAGGCAACTCATGCTGAGGGTGCACTTAAACTATACCTATAACTCTTGGAAATTCATAGATCGTAAGGCCAAATGGGACCATTATGATCATCTTGCCTGACCTCTTCTATAGCACAAGCCATAGGGTTTCGACAACATAACAGTATTTGTAATTTCATATGCATTAGAGTGCTATTTATAGGATATATATGGTACTGAAATGACAGAATATTCATTGCTCTGAAATTCTGCTAGATAATTTTACTACTGTAGGGGCATCTACAGGATTCTCATTTGCTACATATTAATAATAAAAAATATTCAAACAATTTCAAATAATTTGCTAAAAATGTGACTACATCTAATAAGCAGGTTGCTTGGGACGACAGATGCAAAACCATATGCTTAATGTAAAAATACAACTGACATCTAATAATCCCAGTAATTTATTAATTGCCAAGTACTGTAGAATCTGAAGTTTAATTAAGAAAAATTATGACTAATGGGTCCATTGCTCTAACTGCAGTATTTTAGCAACAATACAGAAAATTAAAATGTGTGTACTTCTCACAAGACTCACCCTTATCCTGTGCTAAAGCACTTTTTCTTTTGGATTGATAACAAGAATTGTGATGCTTGATTTTCATTTTTGTGGATCCACAGATATAAATGGCTGCTACAAATAGGAACTGATTTTACATGGTGGCTATGGCAGAAGTAGACACTGCACTGTTACACATGTAAATCAAACTGAACTGTATCCCTTGCCCTGCTTTGTAAAATTATTACAATTTCTTTAAATGACAAAGTATATTTACATTTATTTTTTTAATAAAATCATTAGTTCTCAAGTTTAATTTCCTACCTATCTGAACATAGTTAGAATATAGAAAATGTTCTTTGCCTTTACTATAGGCATCACTAATGCAATGTACTACACTGAACAGTCCTAAAGGTCCCTATCAAATCAAACCAGCTTCACTGCTCAAATCTTGGAAACAGATAATATGCCTAATTTTTAGATATAAGAATCCAGAAATCACCAATGTTTGTATTTGCTGTTGGGAAGTGAACAATAAAAGGACATTTAGCATTTCTACTGATCGATGGTTAAAATGATTTAACTCACCTTTTAGCAAAGTAATAAAGAACCTTGAAGTAATTACATAATTTTGTTAAATGCTAAAAATTATGAGAAAAACCATCATGAATATAATTGGTTAAAGATGTTTCTTTGTGCATATTAAAAGCTTTTAAACATGATCTTGTAGAAAACCATGTGCCTTTCAGCTTAGTCCCTCTAGTCTTCTTCTGTAAAACTATACAAATTTAAATACATATACATAGAACTATGCCTTTAAAAAAGCAGACAGAAAACTAAATATAATCACTTAAGATCAACTTTCAGGAATAAGTTTTCAGCAAAATAACTTGACTTTATAAAATCTCAAATGCTTTGTTCAGAGAGTCTCCCTGCTATGCAGAAGCTTTGACAAACCCCTGTGACAAGCGCAGGAGAAGAGCTGCATCTTGAGGTTTGTATTTTGGTCCATTCACTAGTAAATACTCTGAGAGCATAGACAATTACAACATTTAGCTAAAAAAAGGTTAGATTAAAAGCAATTTTTTGGAAGATATTTCAATGGAGGGAATGAGAAACAGGGATGAAGAGACCGATTAACCAATTTTTCTTGGCCTTTCTCTCACACGCGGACACATTCTGTACAAACCCATTTTGATGTATTATTTTAATTAATCCTGGTCTTTTGATTTCTGCAAAAAAGAAGGTTAGCAAATGTAACAATGCTCGAGAGTTTCTTTATCGTAAAAGACACATAATTTCAAGCATTTAATAAGGTAGATTTATTCTGCGTAGTTTAGTTTGCACATTCACTCAAACAGCCCTCCCCAAAGACAACATTAAAAATGTGATTAGTTAGCTGCCATCAATAACACAAAATAGGAAAACACTCTCTGAAGGGACAGCTTTGTGGAGGGCACTGCACAGTGTGTAGTAAAAATATATGGCCTAATAAGTTTACATTTGCAGGCTCATTTGTTAAAACTCTTGAATTTCTAATTTGTGTCGGAAAGATGAATGGATGAGGCCTCAGTAAAGTGTGAGATTAATTCTGATGGATGGGGATTCAGATTTTTGCTAGCCTCTTACTTTTGTACAACCCAGTAGGCAGTTTATGGGGAAAACCAAATGTAAATAAAAAAGAGGACATTATTTACCTTGGTCAAGGCCAATTACCAGTTATATTGTTCTTTTCAACTTTATTGTTTGGATGTAAATTATCCTTATCTAATTATTGTTTAATGCTTTTTGGTAATCAAGCCCATACAAAGTGTAATTAGATGCTAAAAAGGATGGTTTGTTTGAAACACTGCAACTAGTCGAATGATAGAAATGGAGGCCTTTGGGACCTTTAGGGGTGTAAGGTGGAAGAGTAATAATAAAACATTATATAATAAAAATTGCATTATACTTGAATCAAAATACCTAAAATGAAAATGAGCTGAGGTTAATAAAAATAATAAAATAAGTGGGATCTGCATATACTGAACACAGTTGATTTCAACAGCTTTCCTTCCAGGCACTGTGCCAGGGCAATGCTACCACTGTGCTGCAAAGAGACAGACAATAGAGATGACACCAGTAGTTCTTACACGTCTGACAGAAGATACCTTTGATCTTGAATAAACTTTACCAAAAGAGAGAAAGAAGCTCTTAAGTTCTTATAAAGTAAATTTCCAGGTATTTTTTCAACCTAAAATTGATAGATGTGCCAGAAAGGCAGGCATTAGTAAAGAAATTTAAAAAAAGAGACAACCGAATTAACAAAATTAATGAACAAAAGAAAGATCACTTGTTGCCTCTCGCAAGGCATGGAGGCCCTTCTCAGGAACGACACAACAGCCTCAGGCTGCCTGGGCCATCAGCTCACTGACACCAATGTGGGCTCAAACCTCCAGCTCTGCCTTGCTGTGTGAGCCTGATGCACAGTTTTACTAAAATGTGGAGAAGTTTTGATGTTGGGCTACATCGCTTTCTGGTCAGGTACATTTATGTTCCAATGGGAGGATCTCAGTCCAGTCTGCTGGGAATGCTCTTTTCCACAGCCCTCACTTTTGCTTTTGTAAGCTATTGGCATGGAGACCCTTCTCAGGAACGACACAATAGCCACCCCCAGGCCGCTCAGGCCATCAGCTCACTGACACCAATGTGGTGGATGGCAAATGGCGTTTATTAATGTGTAACACTGCATTTTATAGCCTGGGTTTACGACATCACAACCGTCTGCTAAATCGCAGGCTGACCACTATTGGCTATCCGGAGAAGGGCCCTATCTCTATCTTCCCGTACAGCGCGACATCTTCCGACTGCCAGGCCCTAGCTACCCACATTTCCCCCCCCCTCCATGCCTAACTAAATTAGCTAAAATGTAGTGATCGTAAAAATTCTATTTCTATTCTTATTCTATACTATAGTGCATATTTTATAACAATCTACAAAATCTTGTAAACTCGGATGGAGAACCTAAGGCACAATAAGCAGGTGAAAATTAAGAGGCAACTGGTGACAACGGAATGTAAAGTGGGGTAGCTAGGGGTTAGTGGGGATAACACTAAGTAAACACGTATTCAGCTATAAGGCACACTAAATTCACTAAAAAAGGTACACATGATTAGGCACACTAGGAAATTAATGATAACTAAGAAAAAATGGCCAAACACTTTTTAATGCAGTTGTTGGTGTTCTGCAAACATGATGTTGATCTTCTGTAACCGGTTCTTGGCCGGAACTCCCAGGTGCAGACAGGATGCTTGCCGACTTGTCACCTTCTCTTGCCACCTGGGTGCACAGACTACGGGGGGTGTCCGATGATCCTGTCCTGTGAACAGAAACTCACAGCTTTCATGAGTTTTATTCTGAAGGTCTGGTTTAATGGACTTAAGTGGGTACCACTTAACTGCGTCATCTTTTCTGATGGCGGCATACCCTCGCCCTGTTAGAACTAGTCTCCATCCTTGTTCCCATTCTCCCAGCTCATTTGTAATTATGACCAACGGGCCTTCTTTTAATGCTCGAGTGGCCCAGTGCTTTTGGGCAGGGCTGTTCACCTGCTCCCCCCTGGGGGATTGTTTTAATGCTAGCAAAGCAGACGCTAGCAGGCGTGCTTGGTCTCCTGAGGGAATGGCATTGGTAAAACCTTCTGGTTTTGCTAATACTTCCAATTTAGATTTTAGAGTTTGATTTGTTCATTCAACTATGGCTTGCCCTGTGCTGTTATACAGGATGCCGTGTGTTAGAGTAATACCCCATTTCAGAGCGAATGCCTGGACTGATCTAGAAGCGAAATATGCAATACTTATTTTCCTTCAATCTGTGAGAGGAATTTCTTCCCCTCGTGGTTCCTCTTCACCTTGGACGGGGACATCCTGGCGCCTGACTTCGTCTACACTCATTCCCTCACACTCCGAGTCTGAATCAGCCGCAGACCACTTGTCCTAGCTGGTGTATGATTCAGAGCCAGAACTCGACTGGCCGTTACTTCCGGATTGCAACCTCTTTTTGTTGGGCCCCGGCCCCGCCTACACCCGCCTCTCTTTGGGCAGGCTGTTCCCTCACTCTTGCCTCGCCCCGCCTTTCCTTTTCCTGCTCGGCTCCATGCCAGGCCACATCGCCCGCATTCTCGGTGCCATCTTGAGGCGCATAGGGGCATGGTTTCACACAAACTTGTTCAGACTCTGCTTTTTTAGCAGCGTCCCTGACTTTCTCAGCTAACCCACCCCAGAAAGATTTTGCTTGTTTCTGTCCCTCCGCGGGCAAATCAGGGTTTGTAGTTTGAGGGGGCTCACCGCCGTCTTGCAAATCTTCAGACTCTGCATGATCGTTACTGTCTGGGGGGTGCAGAGTCTGCGTGGCTGCCCCAACTCCCGTTTTCAGGGTGGCCAACAAATCTTTTGCTGCCTTCCAGGTCTCCTGCTCTTGGATGGCTTTCTGCAGGGCCTGCATGACTTTCTCCCAGGACTTAAGATTTTTCCTACTACCCGAGGACATGGTCTCCTCAGCTAACACTTTAGTACATTTATCCCATACCTCAGGGTGGAGAATATCCACCAGCTTATCAATAGCCCCAATTTTTAAAAGCCTCGCAACTGCAACAATAAAATCTTTAGGCTTACACTCAGTACCCCACTGCTTCTGTAATTCTGATACAACCTTCACAAGGGCATCCATCTTCCTTGTGGCACCAGGAGCGTTCTCCCCGTTGGGCTGGTCCCGCCGCACCAACCGTTGTTCACACATCAAGGCGAATTCCCGCTTCCCGAAGTCCCATCCAAGGTCTCGACTCTCTGGTCCCAGGTCACGGGCAATATTCCCGATCTCCCATCTAGGGTTTCGTTTCGCATGGTCCCAGGTCCCGAGTTTCGGCACCAATCACTGCTGTTCTGCTTCTATACATGTAGTGCCTTTAGATCAAAGTTAATCCAGAAGTCTTAAATATCTGTAAAACAACATGTGTTGAAATGTTGGTACAGAATCACAGGGGTTGCTCAATCTGGCAGCCCAGTGGAAACACAGCTACCACAGCTCCAGGCACCCAGTTCAGACCAGTGGCAAAGTTGGGGAGGTATTCCCAGTAGATGCACATGGATGTCTCTGTACAATACATGTATGCAGATAAACACACCTGTCTGGTGACACAGATCAACACAGGCAGACACATGTGAACACAAATGCAACTTGTGGCTTTATCCTATTCATGGTTGATTAGGATAAATGCCTGTTTGTGGGCAAAACATATATATGTAATGTGGACCTCTCCAGCAGCTGGGCCTGGACATGCAGCCTGTCCAGTAAATTGTCCCTGGATCCTCTTGTCTCGAGATGCCTCATCCACACCCCCATACTCAGCCAACCCTCAAGCCCCAGGATCTCTCCAGCAGTCGAACAGGACTCTCCTGATCAACAGTTATCTTTTCCCATGGTCTTACCCTCAGACACCTCTTGGCTCTGGGCCATTTTTCCTGTTCACCAACTGTTTCATAACCTGCACATCCTACAATAAGTCCTGCACAATCCCAAAACACTTCTCTGCACCTCATAACATACCCCATGACCCCCAGCAATGACCCCCCCTCTTAGTCCAAATGATGCTCTGGAGAGCTGCTCCCCTTCTTCATGGTTTTGGGTTTCACTCCTGGGGTGATGTCTCTCGTGTGATGAGCCTGGAAATCATTAAGCGAGGTTTTAGTTGGGTTGTTCCACTTACCATTACTCATCTGTGCACCTTTTTGTATTTGTCACACACCCTAGCACAGACCTCTGATGTGCCCAGGCTGATCCTAACTACATCTGAATCTGTTAGAACAGATACTTATGTCCCATATATTCAGTTTATAACTGAAGAAAAGTGATGGCTGTTGTAATTTTACAAGTTTAGCTCTAGTTTCTGTATGCCACATGTATTGTAATGAGGGCATCTTTAAATGAATGTTTATTTAAGAAAGTCACAGAACAATCATGATGCTAAATCAGAACATCCCTTTTGTTGTGGGCAAAGCTATTACCTTATTTTTAACTGACTGCAGCTCTACATTCTGGCTAGATAAGGGATCCATTTGTATTACAGAAGCTCATGGCTTGAAATTTGAATTTCATCATTGGAAGCAATTACAGTATCAGTGCACATAATCCCTCATATAGTAATTTAATTAAAACCAAGTAGTACTATGAGTGACAGAACTAATGAAGCTAGTTTCCAATGGAACTGTGTCACATGGTTGATTGACTCTAAACTGGGCTATGAGCAAGGTTCAGTATGATTCCCTTTGTTTCCATCATTTCATAAAATATCCAACTTCAAGTAAAAAAGCTTTAAATATTTTTTATCTCCACTGCTCCTGACATGGGTAAGAATTGCAAGAAGGTAGCAAGTTTGCTTCAGGCAGTTGTGGCAAGAAAATAAGCGGGCACCCAAAAACCTGACAATCACTGCTTCAGCAAAACCGACCGCCTACAGTCAAGAAACACTGTATCTGTGGGCTAACGCTACTAAACTTGGGATATGGCTGACAAAGAGTAACAACATGATAGCGGGGAAATTAACAATTATGCTATTATAGTTAAGTTTTTGCAAGTTAAATGACAAATCTGGTGTGTTTCTTCCTTTTTTACTCCCCTTTTGAGTTTTCATTTTTCCTATATTGGAAAGAACAGGTAGGAGAGAAGAGTTCAACAAGCTGAAAACAATGCAAGTTGAAGAAGTGTTCAAACATCTATTGCAAGTCTGAGTCAGCAGACCGCTGACATCTACTATATTGTATGCATGATTCCTAACTTCCTAAGGTGAAAATGATGCACCAAGTAGCATATTCTTTTATGACAAAAGAAAAAAAAAATCCTTTATTTCCTCTATTGAGCAGTCAATATCTGTAATTTCTCTGAGTTTGGGAGATTTATCAAAAATAACTATATTCCTGCACACTGGAAAACTGATGAACTTTTTTTTCTTTCTTTCTTTTAGTATTGAAATGCACAGCTGTCTGATTTTCTTGAAATTAAGCCCTGATAAGAGAAGTGAAAGCAAAACTAATCTGGTGTGTGTTTGCACGTGGGCACAATCACATAGCTAGATAAGATGTTTATTTAAACCAAAGGCTGATACCATCTCATGGGTAGTATTACACATCTATGCATTTGATTCAACAGAATTAAATTGTTGCAAGATTTAGAACATGAAGATTATAAATTAATTTATTTACAAAGGGAAAATATATACAAGCATGTGGACAGAAGTCTCCTTACTTAGAGTTAGAACTGACATAGCTCCTTCTAAAATATTAATTCATGACCTTTTTTTCTTAACGATTAATAGTTGGTGTTTTGTTTTGTCATGGAAGACTCTATATAAGGAGTGCAGGAAAAAGAATTATAGCAATAACCAAACAGGTAGAGCTTGGATCACCATTAGCTATTTAACTTGACATTTCTCCTGCAGAATGGCTGAGGTGGAATCAAGTAATGAAGTACAGAGATGTAATAGCAAAGTTAATTTCAGATGTTCTTGTGGTTTTATGGAAAATACATTTTATTGTACAATGCTCATGCTACTCTTTTGATACAGCAAAAGTTCAGCAAAGGTTGTTCTAAACTGTGATGACAGCTGGGTTTCTGTGAAACACTCAAGTGTACACCAGGTGAGGTTGGGATAAAAAAATCCTACACTTTGCAGGATCAGTACAGAGCCATCAGTGAACAGATTGGAAACTAGACAGTTGCTCTTAATAAAAATTGTCAAAATTGAGGGTGTAACAAGTAAGACAGTACACAGAGACTTGGAAGGGGTCTGCATAAGCCAAGCTTGCAATAGAGAATGCACCCATTAAATGTGACAGAGGGGGAAAGTTTTGGAGAATTGTTATACAATGCACTGAATACAAGTCTTCAGTGTAATATTTCAGCCACATTGAAATACACATACTTGTCACAAACACATTGATTCAAACCAGACACCATACCATAACTTAGAGGATTTGATGTGGGAGTTGGTACAGCATATTCATTTCTGATGTTTCCACCCCTGAATGGCATCAAAAAGAAAAAAAAAAAAAGGTATCTCAGCATGCTTCTGCCTGCTTATATACCAGATCTTCCTGAAAAACACCCAGTCTATGATGGAGGCATAGCTGATATCAAGGTGCTGCCAGAACAAACCAATGTAAATATTTACTAGTGGGAAAAAGTACAGTCTGTATTAGAAACACAAAAAATTACAACAGCTTGAAATGAAGTGTAAAAGAGTTATTAATTTAAACCTTAAATTTAGAGATAAAATAGTGCTTTTTTATTTGATTTAAACCTAGTGCTAATGAATCTTTTATTCTAGACACTTGAATTAATGGTTACTAATTACAGGGTTTTATTTGGGGATGCCTCCAAAAATATTTCACTTTATAGTCTCTTGAGACAATTGCTTCTGGTAAACTTTTATTGATGATAGCACATTGGGACCAAAACTACGCATCCACTAAGTCTGTTGTTTTGTAATGTAATTACAAGTTTTTAAAAAATATCTGAAAAGACATTTACACTGATACATCAGAAAGGCATGCATTCAAGTCCATGTATATTCAAAAAAAGGTTGTAGGCACATCTTTAACATTATACATGGATTTTAACCTCTACTCATTTCACCAACATTTAAACAAATTATTGAGTGCTTTATTGGTAAGAGTCTAAATATTAAAGCTTTCTGTGTAGCACTAACAATATCACAAATGTTGTATTTTCAATCTGTTAACTTTTAATAAAGAGTTTTAATGATGGTGAATGCATGTTTCAGATCTGACAAGGCAGAATTGTGTATCTCTCATTCTGTATACATCATTCTAGTCTTGCTTGCATGGTTTTTAGAAATTGTTTATTAAAATGAATTCTCTGTATGTTCTCTGTGTGACTGATCAAAAATGTATTCTTCAGGTAAGTTAGAAAGAAACAAATTGTGTTTTGTATTGCATCATTTTAAAATTCCCTAAACCATCTGTGATAGCAAGCTGTTTAAATGGGATACCAGAGATAAAAAGGATCTGGTTTTCCACAAAATAAAATAGTTGACATTGCTATGAATTATTTCTACACCACTTTATTCAATGAAACCACAGTGCACCAAGACACTCAGCTGTGGAAAACAAATTTCCACCCTAACCTTACAATTTAGATGAAATCATAGGTATGAAATTCACCACACACCAGACTGACATGGTTTAACCCCATCGGGCACCTAAGTACCACAAAGCCACTTACTCACTTCTCCCTGGTGAGATGGGGGAGAGAATCAGAAGGGTAAAATTGAGACAAGCCATAGATTTAGATAAAGGTAGTTTAATAGATAAAACAAAAGCTGTGCAAGCAAATCAAAGTAACGTATTAATCCACTCCTTTCAACGGCAGGCAGGTGTTCAGCCATCACTAGGAAAGCAGGGCTCCATAACACATAAAGAACAGTTACTTGGGAAGACAAACACCATCACTCTGAACATCCCCCACTTCCTCCTTCTTCCCTCAGCTTACATGCTGAGCATGGTGTCCATGGTATGAAATAGTGGAATATCCCTTTGGTCAGTTGAGGTCAGCTGCCTTGGCTTTGTGCCCTCCCTACTTCTTGTGCACCCCCAGCTGGTGGAATGCTGCTGGAAGCAAAAGAAGCCTTGACTCTGTGTAAGGTCTGCTCAGCAATAGCTAAAACATCCCTGTATTATTCACACCATTTTCAGCACAAATTCATAATACATACTATAAAGAAAACTTAACTACTCCAGCCCAAACCAACATACAGGCTATGTCAAGTGTGAGTTTATAATTAATTGGTCTAGCCCATTCAACAGAAAACTATTTTTTAAGATCATATTCCGGAATAAAACCCTCTTCCTTGTTTTCTTTTGTTGGCACCCATGGTTTGCAGTGACAGAGTTTTAAAGATTTAACACATCTTCTCAAGATGTCATCCATACTGATTTTCAGTTCTGGTAGGACTTTTAAGTACTCTTCCTCTTCTATACTTCATTATAGTTCTGATTTTTCCCATGCACTGTTCATCACTCACTTTGAGTCAAGGACTTGTTCAGCATGAGCCTCTGCAATAAAAACAGTAACGACCAGAGTCTTTCAAGAAATTCCTTCCAAGAAGTTGCAATGTCAGTGGAAACTCTTACGCAATACCATTGCAATTCACAAGAATTAATGGTTTCCTACAGAGCCAATCAACTGGGATGCATGTGCCAAAAGTTGTTTTCCCAGCTACCTCTTGTACACAGAGTTAGTGAGTATGCATGCTTTATTTATAGAGACCTCTGGCTGCAGATCAACTCTTTTGTGAAGCCTTAATATGGCTGAAGGAGACTTGCTTTAGGCTCTTGCTCTAACAGCATGTCACCAAATATGGTTCCAGAGTTGAATCAAAAATATGTGATGAGGAGCTGTAGGTTCATTAGTTTTCACAACAACAACAGCAGGAGAGGGCAGGTACAATGACCTTGGCTTTCCTGCTTTCCTGAATGCTAAAAGCTGGGTATTCTACTCAAAAGTTACACCTGTTAAGCAGCAGAACTGAGGCTAGCTAGTTACATTGTTCTTCATGAATTTTATGCAGAACAGGTGTAAGTTCTGTAATGAATCCATCTGCAACTGCTTTCAACTCTTCTCCAAGAGGATGACATTCCCATGTATGTTCATCCACATTTGCAGCTCAGATGGATCACTGAACTTGACATTTCAAAGACTAAAAATGATCTAAAAAATAAACACACTGCAATAATTCTGAAGGCTGATCAGCCTTTTAATGTTGTGTCACTTGACTGTTATTTTGTAAATCATGCAGCGATTTGATTCTTTATCAATTTTTAGTGGTGTTTAACATCACCTAACTCATGAAGAAGGCAGCATCAGTAGCCTGAAATGTAATGAAGCTTTTATCTACTTGAGAAACAATGACAAGTCTTTTAAAAAATTTGGGATGACTTAAAAGATTCTGATGGTATTAGCTAACACGGATACCCTGCCAGCATGCCTTCTGTGCTTCCAGGCACAGTTCTGACAAGTCCTTTCCATCTGCTGACAGCATTTTTCATAAGGGGCACCTGCTTCAGCTGCGAGTCTTGTGAAAAATTCAAATCAAAAAGTTGATGCTGATATAGAGTTCCTCTGGATTTGGGGTTAATTTTCTTCAGGTCTCCAGTACATTCCCAACACACTGAACAGAGAAGTAACTATTTTTGGTAGTTTCAGTAGAGGGCAACTCCTTAAGTCGCAGTCTTGAGGACTGTGTGTAGTTCTACAATGTGACTCAGCCATTGTTACCAGTAACCAAAATTGAAGCAGGTAGGATTTTTTCTTCTTTTCTTTCGAGTCTTTGCACAATATAATAGAATTTTCAAAGGATTGTCTTGGATGGTGGAGGTGTTGCAGAACCTAATACAAAAACTTGTGAGGCATCACACATCAGATGTATTTATAGAAAGAATGTTTGCCTAGAAAGGGAGCCCAGATGCCATTCCTAAAAGTGGTAAGACATTGTAAAGACTTCTGCAGACCTTTACTCACAAAGATATTGAAAGCTTCAATCAAAGCTATCCTGGCATTATTGTTCATTACTTTTAAGCAATTTTGTCAGTGGCAGTATCAACTTAATGCAGAGCTTTCAGCACAACACATTAATAGTGAAATTGTTGTCAACATATTTTTCTTTCCAGTTGAGTTTTCTTGGAGGTAAAAAGTGTGTTTTGGATTAATTTAATTTACTGTTAAATTTATCATTTATATTACATAGGATAATTATTTTGTGGCAGACAGATGGGTCTGTGGTAGTATGGAAATAATGTGGGTTGCCTGAATTAATGATAATTTATAATGGAAAACGTAGTTTTGAGGTTTCTGGAATGGACAAGAAAACATAATATAGGTTTGATTAGAAATACAGTACACAGTTTACTCTGCGTGTAAGTTACAGGTGATGATGTGGTAGATTATTCTGCAGTAAAGTGGTTAATGCTAGTCATCACCAAATTAGTTAGCTTTTCTAAAAAACCACAATGATAACCCTCCTTGTTTTTACAATTTTATCCCATAAAAGGGAAATGTGACCCCATTATACTTGTGTTGGCAAAATGGTCATGGCCTATCAGACTTCATGTTCTACTTTAAGACAGAAAAGTCTTATATGAATCCTTATCATACTGGGTAGACATAATCTGAACAAAAAACCTGAACCAAAACAGATTTTCAAAACCAAAAAGCATCCCATGTATTTGATGAAGACTTACAGGCACTTTTAGGTCATGTTACAAAAAAAGTGTTACTAGCTTCTTTTACACCTGTTTGCACCCAGAGTAATCCTACTGAGATCCATCAGGGATGAGGATTAATTCCCTGCAGGTCAGTAATTCCAGGACTCTTGCTCTGGGTGACAGTGGCACATCTGATTCAAGTCCGGCATGTGCAATAATATGGCTTCTCTGGGTATGCAATGCTAGGGCAATGGTTTGCTCATAGTGTGTACAATTCTTAAAAGTGCTCAAATGTACTTTTCCCTTATTCCACCTATAATGGTAGAATAATTACCTGTGGGTACTGCATATTAGGAAGTATATGAGCAGCAAATAATTTACTACTGGTATTATCTAATAATGATCTCTAGATGAAATTGCAAAACTGCAGTGTTTTTAGAGCCCATTTGTGACCTATAAAATACGGGTTTAAACCTCACATTCCACCACTTGCTTTTGCAATTATTACTGTAAATGGTGGGAAAGTAGAAAGCAATCACCAGGAGAAGAGATCTTTTAACTAATATAATTTCTAAAACTAATCAAAGAGATAGAAGAACTTGCTTAAAATCTTGCTATCTATCTCATTTTATTCACTAGCAAGACAACATAACTGTAACTTGTAGCAGTAGCAATCTCTCTTTCCAAATCAATCTTCTCTCTAAATAATAGTATCAGGGCTTTTTTCTACCATAATATAAGGGAAAATAAGACAAGGTCTAAGTTCACATTTAGAAAGGAAATTACAAGACCAAAGTAAGGACTAAAACAAGGTAAGATGGACTTCTCGAAGCATATGGGGGTAACTTCAGGGAGCAAAAAAAATCTACATCATAAAATCAATTTTTCTCCCTATAAGTGCATGCAAGAGATGGCAACATTTTCTTCTTTTGATTAGAGAAGCAAAAAGAAAGGTTCCCATATGAAAAATGGAGGTGAACACCTCAAAATAACAAATTTTAATGTGGAGCTTGTCAAACACATGACAGAAAATATGTGCTATCTAGTCACTCTCAGTCATTTTGAAATGGATTGAAAGATTAGAAAGACCCTACAGATCCTACATTTTTGCAATGAAAAGAAACCTTATAGTCAGGGAACATGAAGGGTTGTTTTTTTTGTGTGTGTGTGACTAAACTGAGATGAGTCATTTTATCTCATGCTTAGGACAGTAAGAACAAACAGAAAATTTTACATGAGTTGCAGTGGCTCCCATGAGGGATATTTATGCTTTGGAACACTCACACGGTAAAATCCAGAGAATGCAGTTTGGGAGTCAAGATACAATCAAGAAAAAGTTTAGGAGCTCAATTCTTCTGCCCTGTTTCAGAGGCTGATTTTCACTGGATTCAGTGAGATTCAGACAAGCTACATGTCAGGTCCAAAATCAACTTTAAATACAAGATGGGCTGCAGTCAAAGCATGAGAGAGATAGGTCTGAAACAATGAAGAGAAGTAAAAGGCTATGAATGAGTCACATTGAATTCCACCAATAATAGCCTTATATAACCTCTGATGACCTGAAACAAAAAATTAATGGAAAACTATTTGTAAAAAAACAACCCAAATCCAGCTGAAACCAAATCAAGCTCCCGTCCCCACCACCGCTGCCCAACACAGATGTCTACTCCTTCACAGAAACAAAGTGCGGCTTCTCATGCTGTACTACATTCCTATCACTAAGTGGCAGTATGTTAAAGTATATATACAGCTAGCACCACCGGTAAGAGACTGCAGAGCTCATTTACCTTTCCCATAATCAAAAATGGCTGCATGCAAACGTCATGTCTTTCCATGACTCCACAGAAAACTACTGACCTATTGATTTAAGAAAAAGTTTCCCATGTCTCCACCTTTTGAGATCAAAAGTAGTTAGAAGAATCTGTCTATGTAATATAGAAACTTTGCAAATGTTCATTTTTTAAAATGAACATTTTAAATGTTCATTTTAAAAAATTAATGCTTCTTTCTTCTCTCTCTAAGACCTTCCCTATAACTCAGTATAAATTTAAATACAAAAAACTGTGTTTTGGATTATTATCCAGATCAACCCATTGGTTTCAATGTTCCTACAATAGCTCGATCTCAATAAATTCTGGAAAAGAAGTTAACACAATACACTGAAAGAAAGAACAGAAGCATTGAAATTACTTCTTGGAAGTCACTATAATGTCTATTGACCTTACTGGGAGTGTATTTTACCATAAGATACCAAGTTTCTCAAGTGAGATGATCCAGGTAGACTCAGCAGGGACCTGCCTAGTTTGTGTAGTAGTTACTTCTGCAGAAGAGTCTTGTCTTAAAAAACACTTCAACTCTTATGAAAACAAACTTCTTTGGTATCCACTCCCCATTTTGATGATAAAGTATATAGGGATAGGTACAAGCAGAGTGGTATACTAGGATTGTTTTGTTTTGTTTTTAATTCCCAGAAATACACTTGAACAAATAATGAAAGGGCCAAGTTGTGACTGAAACGCCCATGACTCTTCTGCATTTTCTCACATAATCCTATTTCTGCCTTCTTTCTTGCAACTCCTTTGGTTTGAGCCATAGATCAAAGGAAGAAGGCACTTGTCTTATGTAGTTCAGTTGGGAGGCAAGTTTGGCAGAGTAACACCCATTTGCAGTACTAAATACCAGAATACAGTGGATACAGTGACTTCAGGGAAGAGTTTTTCCAGGCAGTGAGGAAGAGGGAGTAAAAATGGAGAAGAAAGGAAGTGATAACTAATGGTTGTGTCTGTGCCAGTGATGAAGCATGAGCAAGCATCTCAGGGATCATCTTGCAGCATCACACACGCTTCACAAAATCCTATGTTGAAGCAGACCTGCTAAAAGTACTAACATGACAATAAACACTTTCTCTAGTGTCATCAATTACTCCATTACAATTAAAAACACAAAGAGTGATATTACTTACTTAAACTAGACAGAAAGGTAGTGGTCAATGGCTCAAAGTCCAGATGTAGAGCAGTTACAAATGGTGTCCCCCAGGGGTCCGTGCTGGAGCCTGTGTTGTTTAACATTTTTATCAATTATATAGACAGTGGGATCGAGAGCACCATCAACAAGTTTGCATATGACACCAAGCTGAGTGGTGTTGTGGATGCACCAGAGGGATGGGATATCATCCAGAGGGACCTGGACAGACTGGAGAGGTGGGCCCAGGTGAACCTCACGAGATTCAACAAGAGCAAGTGCAGGGTCCTGTACCTGGGCTGGAACAACCCTCACTATCAATATGGGCTTGGGGATGAGGTGATAGAGAGTAACCCTGCATAAAAGGACTTGGGGGTGCTGATAGATGAGAAGCTGGACATGAGCAGCCAGTGTGTGCTTGCAGCCCAGAAGGCCAATTGCATCCTGGTGATTCTGCCCCTCTACTCTGCTCTGGTGAGACCTCTCCTGGAATACTGTATCCACTTCTGGAGCCCTCAATACAGGAAGAATATGGACCTGATGAAGCGGGTCCAGAGGAGGGCCATGAAGATGACCAGGGGGCTCGAACACTTCTCCTACAAGGACTGGCTGAGGAAGCTGGGATTGTTCAACCTGGAGAAGAGAAGGTGCTGGGGAGACCTTATAGCCACCTTCCAGTACCTGAAGGGAGCTTATAGAAAGACTGGAGAGGGCCTGTTTACAAAGGCCTGTAGTGAAAGGACAAGGGGATTTAGATTAGAAATAAGGAAGTTCTTTACCATGAGAGTGGTGGAGCACTGGAACATGTTGCCCAGGGAGGTGGTTGAGGCCCCTTCCCTGGAGACATCCAACAAGGCCCTGAGCAACCTTCTCTAGTTGAAGATGTCCCTGCTCTCAGCAAGGGGGTTGAACTAGATGACCTCTAGAGTCCCTTTCAACTCAGACATTTCTATGACTTTCTATGATTCTATGAAACTGAGATGAGGCCAGGGACCCCTTGTCTCTGTCACTGTTGTTATGCTGAGTGCAATGAGAATGTGACTTCACTAACCATTCACCATGGTTCTCAACTGCTGGTCCTCTAAAGCCTTGTGCTTTAAAAATGACTTGCCAGTTGTACTTTGCTAGTAGTTTTTAACCGTATAGCTTCAGTAGGATAGGAAAAGCTCCCAATTAAGCTTTCTGAATAAAATATAAACATTTATAAGCAACACTACTCAAGCACAGCTGAAATCTGAACCAGTACACACAAGAGAAAACTGCTGCTCTCTGTTTGCCAGCTAAGGTGCCAGTTGGCTGAACACGTTTGCATAGCAGAGAGAGGAAGTGAGGGAACCTCAGATGGGTAACAGGGACTTAATAGTCACCCTCTTCCACACTCATCTCATTAAATGCCTTTTTGTCTTTTCCTTGTCTGATCTGGCTTTCACAGAAAGAATGATTTCTAGAATTGTCAAGTATTTGTTTAATGATTGGACTAAATGATCTTAAAGGTCTTTTCCAATATAGAAAATAATGTGATTCTGTTATCTTCTTAACAGATTCAATGACTTCCACAGCTATCAGGCACAGATTCCCACAGATGTTATGTCTTCCTGTTCACTTGGGGGAGGTTAAGGAAGGGAATCAGAGAAGATTGTTTCTCCAGAAATGATGCTTCTTTTGTCCATCTGTGTACACAGGAAGCCTGCAGCACGCTCTTGTATGAAGTTTCTATGGCAGGAAGATATCTTGATCCCTCAAAGACTCCAACTGCTACCAGCATGGCATGGGAGAGAGGAAAAACTATCTAGAAACCTGCATCTATGGCTGAGGCTCTTTTAGTTCTATTTTTTGTAACATGTTTGGGGATTGGTTTTTTAAAATTTAGATGTAATTTTTTCCACTGAATTTTTGGAAAGGACTAAGAATCACAAAGTTGGTGATACAAAGACAGTCTAGAAAATAATTTGGGATAAAAAAAACCCCCAATATTAGACGATCGAATTATTTTCCAAAATTCTCCACTTATTGCAATTTTATTGAAACTCTTAAAAGTAATTAAACTCTCAAACTCTCAGATCAACAAAAAATGGACACAGTTATTTTCTTCAACATGAAATGCTATAATTTATCTGGTTTCCCAAGGACACGAATCTCACATGATAGTGTTCTGTGATAATCTATGTATATATACATTCTTATACATGTATGCATATGTATCTGCCATCCTCACCATAATTATTTCAAATGTTACCCAATTTTGACTCCATTTTACAAGTGTGTTGTAGAACTAAGAAGTTCTAAAAGTAAGTAGGAGTTCCTATTCCTGTCCCAGAGGAGAGAAAGGCTGCAATGGAAGCAGTGACACTACAGATAATTCACATGGGAAGTGAACCTGAAGAAGTAAATTGATAACAAATGAGGTATCATCTACTCTGCTGATGGAAAATCTACCAGGTTTTTGGAACTTCTAGAAAACTAATAGTTTAGTTCTTTGAGAAGTGAGTCTTGGCTCTAAGATATCTCGAGACCATTTTGTCTTTCATGGACATGGCTATCTTTCCTATCCAGAGCACCATGAATGTTACTTGGGTTTGAATTCCTTTTAGAACCAGTTAAATGTCCTTTAATATAGAAAAAAAATCCTATTAGCAATACTGATGGGCTCACTTCTTCCATATCACCCCAAGACCCTGTCTTTTATTCCAGTTCAACTCCCAGATGAACTTCTCTCACAACAGGGTTACTGATCTACCAGCATCAAAGAATAATAATTCCTTGCAGAGGTCTTCCAGTTTGGAGCTCCTGTTCCTACTTCAGTTTTCCCTTTATCTATAGCATTATTTTAAACATGCTTCCTAGATATAAATGTTTCCATGTTCTGTGTTTGCATGAACACCATGACTAAAATGAATACTAAATTTCCCCATGGTCATACCTCAGAAGGGAGCAGCTGATGCTTCACACCAGGGAGTTCTTTAATTCAAAAAGAAACCTAGTGGTAGTAAAACAGTTTATCTGGGGGATGAGGGGCAGGCCATTAGTTAAAGGTTTCAATACACTGTCTTGAGAGAGAAATTGTTTTCCCTTGTATTTCTGACACTTCTTCTGGTCCCTTCACTTCACATGCTGTTCTTTCCTTCTAGGAGTTGACCTTTTTTCTTCCCATTCACCTCTCTACTTAACAAGTCTCCCTCCCTCCCTCCCTCTTGCCATCAAAGGTGGTGCTGCCACTTGGCAGACTTGTTTGTCATCAGAGGTTTGTATGTGATTCAGGAAGGTCTGATTTCCAGCTCCATGAGGTCAGCACAGATACATTCCATATTCTTCAGATACCACGCTGGCTCAGTCTTCTGCATGGAGCTGGCAGAGAGATGTTCCCTCCCTCTCCTCTTCATTTTATGTGCACATTAAAAGTATCCATGACCAAATCAAAAATTGTGCAGCTGTTTCTGTAGCTGCAAAACTGCTTAGAACGGAGAGCCCAGAGTATAGAGAAAGAGACCTTTGTGAATTGAACACTCTCTGAACTAACTTGTTTGTGAAAAACCATGTATAATTAAAGACTTGCTTGTTAGTGAATGGAGCCATACTTAAATACACACAATGTATATCTTTATTTCCAGCTCAGATCTTTTTGAGGATGTTTTCCAGCAATGTGTATTATGTGGCTTCAGTGACTGCAGTGCATCATCATCATCATTCAAACAGTGGTGCTCCCTGCTACATTATGAGCATCTTTCCCCTAAAATACTTTTTGATGGACTACAGTACAGCCAATCTAAACCTGAACTGCATAATAAATGGATGCTGTGATTCCTCTAATGGCAAGGTCCTTTCCCCCACTGCAAATGGAGATGTAATTCAGATACACACAATCTCACCCTTTGCATGCTGAGAGACAAAATAAACAGCAAGTTTAATTTGTCTTTTTCCATTTCGCCTACCAAAAAGTCAACTTCCAAAGAAAATGTTTACCAAAATATTTCCCTGAACAATCTGAATAATATTTTAATGGACCACTTACTTAGTTAGTATCTAATTAAATTTTGCATCATGAAGAGAATATTCAAATCACTATGGTATTGTGAATAAGGTTTCAATTAAAAATACAGGATAAAAGAAATCTGCAAAATAACCACCATTAAACTAATGAGTAAAAATTCAGCAGCTATAATAAAATCCACTAGAGAACCAATAAACTGCAAACAACCATATTACCAAACAATATTAGCGAGGTTTCTTCTTGTTCCCTCATGTAATCCTGCACAGAACAGGGAAAAAAAGAGAAATACTCAGAGGAGAACATTTTGACGGAAGTGAGGGCCAAACTCAGATACATGGAGAGATGCAGTAAACGCTAGCAGCTGCATGGCTTAAGGTACCAAATAGTATAAAATCTCTTAATTAAAAAATGAATTAATTGTTGTGAGTATATTTGTCTTGACAGAGCATGTTTATGCTTCCTGAGAATGCAATTGTTAATGAATTTAAAAAATAAGGTCTCTGACAGTTACACCTATAATAAAAAGGAGTAATATTAAGAGCAAGGAAGCAAGCGAGCAGCCTTCCTCTTTCAATTGAACTTGGGCTTATCACACCCCACCTGGATCCTATAAATATTTTCCTAAAGGTTGCTTGGTCATTGCTCTACAACCCACTTCAGCAATACACATCCATAATGCTAAGCTTGAGCTGCTCCACTGAAATCAATACTCACGTGCCCAAGTGCTTTGCTATAAAAGGGGCTGGATGGCTATAAGATGTTGCCCTGTCACTCCAGGTAGTGATTTCCCCACTGTGCAGTATAACTCTGTAAATGTAATCTGCTCGGTATACCAAATAAATATCTCTAATGGAACATGCATCTAGGGCTTATTTGTGATGTGTATAGATGTTATTTATTAGAAAATTAAAACATTATTGCAGACAATTAGAAAAGCACTTTCTGTTACTTGCAGCCTTTGCTGCTGCCAGGGCCCCATGTCCTCACCTTTGACACCACCATTATATATTGGCTCATTTAAAAAGCACAGTGAGCAAGCTCTGCAAGATGCTCTGTAATCTAAAATCCAGGTGTGTCGCAGGTCACAACTGTGCTGCTTGTGCTTAGAATCAACCAGGCATGAACACAAGTATTTGCAGGGTCCAAATCTTTACAGATTCATAAAAATTAGGAGTTCACCAAGCAGAACAGAGAGGGTTGCTGCTCTGAGCTTTTGCTGCAGCTAAAAGATGTACTTTTGGAAGAGTAAACCCCTGTCCTCCAAGTTTCCAGTTTTTGAGATGTTTTCTAGTCCACTCCCTCTTGGTCCATGTTTGGGCAAAATACAGAATATAGATATTGGAAACACCTCTCTACATATATAGGTTTGCTGCAGGTAAAGCGGTACTTCCTAAAGAATTTAACTTATGTTGCTGTTTGAACTTTCTTTAAATGCCAATTTGTGAATTGGCAACCTTGTTGTAAAATCCCATAAAGAACTGCACATCAATTCTACAATTTAAATACACAGAACACATATTTTGGTTTGCATATCTAACTTTTAATCTCAGACATATGCATAAAAAGTGAATTTACATGTTGTGTTTCTCAGAAAACTTTAAAAAGTAATATTAAATAATTTGGATGACTTTAAGAGGATTTTTTTTTTCATACCTTCTTCAGGCATATTTATGGTCTCCTCTGAAAGGGTATTTTGATAGCAAAATGTAGATGCTTTTGACTCTAGCTACCAGCCCACAAAATCAAAAGTAATTATGGGGTGAATTTGTGTATATTTAAATCCCAACTCTACCTATAGAACTTGTAGAAAATGAGTATTGAAAACAGTCTGCTTGACACAGAAACTTAACTTTGAAGTTTCAATAAGAGTCACATCCCTAAGGTGCAAACACTTCATTTGCCAATAAAGTCAGTGGAAGGATGGAGAGGCTTTCAAATGATCGCAAAGGAAATTTATCTATATTTGGATGTAATATCCTGCTTTTTGAGACCTTGAAAGACATCCACTGCTTTCCACCAAGGAAATAGTGGACCTAACTGTTCCATTGGATTGGGAAAGAGCTACCTAATTTAAGAGGACTACTTTGCTCTGCAGTTTAAAATTAAGTCAGGTGTGGATTAGTCCTGCTTCAGGATCTGAGATAGGCACTAAGCAGTTTGTTCCTGATCACTGTTGAAGATTTTGTCCTCTGTGCCTGATGCTGGTCAAGGTGTCAAATTTAGTCTGGAGAGACAGAGAGTAGGAACAGGGTTCCTGTGTGTACAACTAGACTGATTGATCACAACTGCTTGCTTGCAAAGCAAAGTATGTATATTAATTTGTAAAGTAACAATTCTGCTTGATAATATAAAACAGTATTTGTTGCATGTAAGAGTAAGACATCATAACTAAAAGTGTTTATTGGTGACAAATTTAACAGGTAAAAAGAAACAGCTGAAAGCATATAAATACATGTCATAAAATGCATATGAGTAGACATATATACAGATATTTATATAAGAGGTGGAGGGTTTTTTTGGGTTGTTTTTTGTTTTGTTTTGGATTGGGTTTTTTTTGTTTGTTTGGTTGGTTGGTTGGGGTTTTTTTAAGTTATTTACTTTTAATTTAGCCTCTGAAACAACTCTCTAGCAATGCTGAACAATGTCAGATGTAATGTTATAAACCTTTTTATATTACATTTCATTAATTATTTTTCAGACATGTAGATCTCATTCTTCAAGGATTACCCTGACCTACTACCTTGCAGTAAACAAGGGTGAATAAAGAGAGGAGAGAGATGGTGAACTTCAGTAGGATATATCAGCAAAAAAGTTGTCCCTCCTTTACTTAGTAACCTGACATTTAGGACGAGCCAGAATATAGAAGCCCTAGGTTCAACTCACTCTTCTGGCTGATAATATTTGACTATCAGTCTCTCACTGCCACAAGGACTGGTTTGACAATGTAATAGAATCATAGAATAATTGAATCATAGAATATCTAAGATTGGAAAAGACCTGCAAGATTCTAACCTTCTACCTAACACCTCCATGGCCACTAGACCTGTCCTGAATACCCCCAGGGATGGTGACTTCACCACTACCCTGGGCAGCCTGTTCCAGTGCTTGTCTATGCTTTCAATAAATAAATTCTTCCTATTATCTAATCTGAACTACCCCTGGTGCAACTTGTGGCCATTACTTCTTGTTCTGTCATTAGTTACTAGGGAGAAGAGGTCAACACCAGCCTCATCAGAAACTCCTTTCAGGTAGCTGTAGAGTGCAATAAGGTTGTTTCTCAGTCTCTTCTTCTTCAGGCTAAAAAGTGGTACCAGGTTCTTAGATTCTTTTAAGAAGCTGCTTTCTTTCATATAGCTATTAAATATTAATGTGAGAAGGGGTTGGTGTCCAGATCTCTCACTCTCTGGATGCATGCCCTAATCAATAGGTTACTATAAAAAAAGACAAAGAATCTTTCTCTGCAAATCTACCTTTTCACGTCCTTGTTTTTCTCCTAAGATCCTAAATTCTAGTTATTTTATTGTATTCAGCATAAAATTGAGTTCTTGCATTTTTCTTTAATGGAAAATTTAAATTAAACTTCAAACTTAGCTTAATCTAAACTTTTATTCCTGTCACCACAAAGAACCTCTCCTCCCCTTATGCCTCAAATCCGGGCCAACTCAATACTAGAGGGTAGATGCAAACAGAATGGGAAATGAGGGGCAGCGGCATAAATGAAGAATGTGAACAGAGCTCCTGCCTGGACTTATATCTTCATATATGAGATCTATTTAAAAAGTACAGTTTCTATCATATGTGCCACTCATAGTAAAGGAAGGGTTACATTGCCATTGATGGGAATGGGAACTGACACGTGAAGGATTGCTATCGCCATCACAAGAGCGAGGCATACTTTGATGAAGTCTACAAACAACTTGGTTAAATATTCTTCTCAAGTAAACTCCATTCCCAGGTGAAGCAGGATGAAATATATCCCTGTGGCAACATGTCTGTTCCACTTTCGCTCTAACTTTCAAGAAACCCATTTACTCTTTAGACCAGAATCAAGCACAAATAATACCTGCCAAAAATTAAACTGGTAGACAGTGTTCTGGACAACAGTAAAAGAACTGCTACCATATATTAACCAATGGTGTAATAAATGCTTTCTATGTCTAGGACACTAAACACTAGGAAATGACTGTGTTTAAAAAAAAAATCTGTATATATATTTTCATGTGAAAAGTACTTAAAAAATCAGGACTTTGAATTCACCCTCTCTTATCTCTGTTAGACCTTATGGTATTCTGGTACAAGATGGTGGTCATGACTATTCCAAACAATGGCAGCTATTTAAAAATAAATAAGGAAATAGCTGCCCTTAAATACTTTCTTAGTGCATGCATTTGCCAACATTTGCCATTATCATTGTGAACTTCTTATTTTTCTCTCACAAACTCACAAAGAGTAAATATCATTTTGTGGACTGAGTGGACACAATGGAGAATAAAGCACAAAAAACAAAGCTATGTGGAGAAAGAAAACACTTTGATTAAGAATGTACTGAGCCTGCAGAATTATGCCTGGGATGCTGAGGGCAGCTGACCAGAAACAGAAAGGAAAGGTGAAAATGTGAAAAAAAAAAGGTGAAAAGATATGGGAGGTTGTTTCTGGGGAAGAAGAAATTGGGTGGGACAGTACAATAAGCAGTGGGACAGAGTAGGCAAAAATAGGTAATTTGATGAAAACAAGGGCAAAAGCAATGAGTAAAAGAAGGGTGGACAAGAAATAGAAATAGCAGAGTAACATGAGAGAGAGAAAGCAAAGCAAAGCAAAGCAAAGCAAAGCAAAGCAAAGCAAAGCAAAGCAAAGCAAAGCAAAGCAAAGAAAAGAAAAGAAAAGAAAAGAAAAGAAAAGAAAAGAAAAGAAAAGAAAAGAAAAGAAAAGAAAAGAAAAGAA
>JANHGL010002021.1:98135-117736 GCA_024611195.1 Ceyx melanurus
GAAAAGAAAAGAAAAGAAAAGAAAAGAAAAGAAAAGAAAAGAAAAGAAAAGAAAAAGAAAAGAAAAAGAAAAGAAAAGCAGTACAATTTGGGTATTATAAGAGGGAAAATCCTGGGCATGTAATGACACAAGGTTTGAAGGGGTAAGGGAGAGGAGGAACTAGAGTGTATGTGAAGAGTGGAAAGTGCTTTGATTCCAGTGGTGTCTCTGCATCACACCCACAGAAGAGCAGGGCTGTCTGAGACACCACACTGGGAAGCAGTCTTGCAGTGGTTTTTTTTGAGACTATTTTTTTTATACAAGCATGACACAGTCATCTCCAGTCATTCCTCTTCTTCTGGTTATGCAGAGGTAAGAAAGCTGGATCATCAGGAGAAGCAAGGATACACGGGACAAAGTCTGAAGTTCCTTCTGGAAGCAGAAGGTTGGATATCTGTGCCACTGGAGCCATTTGATATATTCTTTAAATGAGTAAGAAATGGCTCAACTCATTCTGTTTATTGAATGTTTTTGCGAGGGAGAGGAAACAGTTTTCAGACTCTTCCAGATTTAAATGTACTGACCCCAAGTTAAATCTTTTCTGCATTCACATTAAAACTCTGGACAATGTCTTTAAGGATTGATTGGCTTCCGTAATAGCCACACAGTCCAATACAGTAGCAGTCGGACTATATTACTCTAACACATAAATTATGCCCCAAGCCAAGTTTCAAAGGCTTAAAATGTTTTCACCATTGACTGAAGACATTTGGGCTACTTGGACTTTTCCAAGTTATGTAAAATTTGATTTGCGGTATAAGTTGCCATAATACATGAATAACAGACAAATTGAAAAGTCAAAATAATTTTTGCTCAATACAGTATTTTTAGGTCATGTAAATAGACTTGGACAGGAGTTTCACTGAGAGGACAGAAAATGTAGTGGGTGTGGATGAGCTCTTACAGATTTTCTCATGCCAGGAAGAAACCCAGTTTTACTGTTTGATTGCAAAAATGTGTTTTTTTACTTCTACTTTGCAAACACGATTACTATGCAGTAAAATACTCATGAAGAGAGCTTTCAATTTTCACAGACTAGCAGATAAACCAGTCATAGTCCCAAAATTTTGTGTATCAATCTAGAAGACCAGGAAAGCT
Organism: Ceyx melanurus; assembly: GCA_024611195.1. Classification (NCBI taxonomy): domain Eukaryota; kingdom Metazoa; phylum Chordata; class Aves; order Coraciiformes; family Alcedinidae; genus Ceyx; species Ceyx melanurus. The sequence goes on from JANHGL010002021.1 coordinate 99,273, forward strand.
AAGATCTTATCCCAAACTAGTCATATTTTCTGTAACAACAAAAAAAAATTTTTTTTTTTTCTTAGAATTGAAAAGAATTTAACTTGTGATAACCCATCATGGATTTGAACAGCTTCACACAGAAGAAGAGAGCACTAAGAATTTGTTTCCCAATTGGAATATTTTCTGTCCTAGTCACGGAAGTTAAGTGCAACTTAGTAAGCAAATCTGTATTAAAAGCAATTGCTGGGAAATAACCCTGTTTTTGAAAATGTACTGTTTTCTATCCAAAATAAAACCCATTTTATGTTATATATGCCCACATGATGTATTTTTGTAGCCTAGATGGTATGTACATGTGACATGACTTAGACCCAGCTGAGAGAAACACATGGCCACTGGCTCACTGCTCCCCAAGTGGGAAGAAAAAGGAGAATAGGGGTAAAAAGCTCAAATACCTCTCCTTATCTCAGTTTATCTCAAATAAGATGAGATAAGGAGAATTTAATAGAACTTGAGAGACTAAGAAAACAACAGTAATAACAGTAACAGTAATGAAACAATACATAAAGGAAGTGATATAAAACCCACCAAACCACTTCTTAAACCTGTGCCACATTACATCTTGTGCCACTCTGCACCTTGGCTTGGCCATACCCCCACCAGTGGACATGACATTATATGGTATGGAATATCCCATTTGCTGGATCATTTGTCTATCCTGACTGTGGTCCCCTCCCAGCTTCTGGTGAAAATTAGCTCTATCCCAGCTGAACACAAGAAAAGATGCTTTGCACTATTTAATTTAAAATATTCTCGCTCTAATGGTGGGAAGAACACTAATTATAGAAGGAACTCCTTCAGCACTAGACTTCAGGTGGTACTTCACTATTCTTTTAAAGAAGGGATTAATCTACTGACTGATATAGAGGAGCACCAAAATACTGAGTGTCTTACCAGAAAATTGAACTACCTACACAGAGGTATTTACCCTAGCAGAAAAAAATTCTGGCAATTTACAAAGAAACATATTGATGGGTTAGTACAAAGTTTTGTTTTAGAATGTTTCTGAAAGATATAGCACTCTGCACCAGAATATTATTGCTCTAAAATTATTTTAACATGAAATCTCTCTCACACACAAGAAAAACAGACATCACATAATCCACTGAATTATTGCCTATTGGATAAGAGCTAATACTTGTTCATTCTCAGCCACTTCAGGGGAAGATAACTTTTCCACTGTTCTTCATAAGTAATGGAAGTATTGGAAAGTTATTTTCCAATAGAGCATTTTCAAGAACTACCATCATAATTGCCTGACTTTGGAGCTAGATTCACCCTTTTATGACATTTTATAACAAGACAATGTGTAAAGAGCTTTGTCTCCTCTATTTAATTTGTCCACATAGAAAAGACAAGTTTGGTGGTTTGCAAAGCTAAGTTATTATCGGTTTAATTAGCATTCACAGTGGTGTTATAGTGCTCTATTACCATCTTTAAGAATGATAGAAGAGACCTCAGCACAGAAGAAACCCAGAGTCTTAAGTGTGTTTGTACAGGTCATGCTAAGTGTAGTCACTCCTGCTGACAAGATTAAGGGTAGCATAAATAGCTACTGATTATTCATGCTACGATCACACCTTCATTTACTGTACAAGTAGAGACCTAAAGGCTCAGACTTAAAATATAATTACTTCAGAAATTCATGGTAATAAAGGTGATTAGCTCATGTGTCAAGGTGAATTATCTCCTAATAAAAAGAAAAAAAAAGGCAAGATCATATAATTAGTAATAGTAGTGTGAAATTATGAAGGACATTTTAAACAAGGATAGAAAAATTGCTTAAACAAACTACTACCATCTGTTCTATGTCATGAATTGGCTAGGTTGAGACCCATTGTGTCTATTATAACCCTGAAACTTATAAAGTAATTCTAATATCCTCAAAAACCAAAATAACATTTATAAGAATTGAATGTGTCAAAGCTATTGTGATACAAATAACAGCTTAGAAGCTGAAAATACATTTTATTTTTCACAGAAATAGATCCCTTTAGGATCAGATGAGAAGCTTATAGTCAAGATTATTTTTTTTTTATCACTGTGCATAATTTGAGAAAAGAAAGAATTTTAAAGAACTTATGTGATTTATTAGTTATTTATCAATCTTTGTTCCAAATTATTAGAGATTTTAGAATAACATATATGTCACATTCTATATTTAAATGAATTCCATCATTTAAATGAAATTTTGAATATAAATTGAATTTGAGAAATTATGAGTCAATTGTAATGAAACAGTTATTAATAACCACTGTATTAAGTGGTTACAATCATCAGATTCAGGCAATTAAAAAGTGAATCTTTTGAGATGGGAGCAGTAGCTAAACAAAATATTAACTTCTTTGGGAACTAACCTAGACGTAACTATTTTGTTAAAGTGAGTCAGCTGCATGAGACAGACTCAACTTGTTTGCCCAGAAGTTTCTTTTGCCCACCTGGATCTGCTTCTTAAATTATCTACTTACAGGGCTATTGGCATATTAAACACTCCCCTGTGGGGATCTCATGTTGTTTTTTTTCCCAGAAAGTAGCACAAGCTGGGTGAAAGTGCTGAAGGGTGTTAATGTGAAAAAAACAGGTTTTTCAGCATACCCCTTTCTAATAGTACTAGTTTCACAACAATTTCTCCCAGAACAAATAGTATAGTGAAAAATGAAGCCTGGAGGTAGCCTTACATTTTGGCTGATTTACCTGATGCAGGGTCACAGCTACTTTTTAACTGGCCAATGTTCTTCAGATGCTTTTGATGCTATTTGGAGATCCAAAATTATCCATTAATGAACTGCTTGTTCCAAGACTACTGGTTCACAAGCTAAGGTGTAGTTTTCCTTTTGATCACAGAGTAAAATTTAATTACAGGAGAGGGTCTTGCAATCAGAAATGAGAAGATGCAGCTAGACATGCACAAAGAATTGAAACCACAAGGCAACAATTTCAGAAACTGCTTCCTTATACTCTAGAGCATCTTTCACTTGCACTGTCACTATCTCTATCTCACAGTTTTTCTTGGGTGTTCATCCTCGTTGAAACTGTTTAACTGTATACTCATTCTCTGTATTTGGGAAGGGCACTCTAGAAGTTTTCCTCACGTAAACCTTTGTCTGACTTTCCCACAGTTCCCACAAGCTTACATTAACTTATGTATTTATGGTTGAGATTAAAATGGTCTGCAGAGGGCTATCTGGTGAAAGGTTGGAATCTTCCCCACTTTCCTGCATCCCCAAATGCAAAGACACCAGTATGGTTTGAGAAAAGTCCTTACCAAAAGTCAAAAGCCCATACATACCTTTAGCAGATGCCCTGGATCAAAAGCATCTGTGTTCAGATGTGAAAGGAGGAAATTATTTAGCCTTTTGTCCACTAACCTTGACAAGTCAGGAATGATCTTTGCACAGTGACTTGGGGGATACCCTTAAGAGCCTCTGATTGTTGTGGAAACTCCCAGAGCAACTTTCAACACCTGGTTGTAACCCATTAACTACATCAGGTAGGTTTCCAAGAAAAGGGAGCTCAATAATTATTTATTTAAGAACTTAAAGGGAGTTTTTCTTTCACATTTTACTTTCTGAAGGGAGAGAGTCCCTGTTGCAGAAGTGGGCTTTGCAGGCTCACAAAACCCACTGAGAGCCCTTGCAGGGATGGCAGTGGTACCTGAGCAGATGGAACCTGTGCAACCATCTCTCCCTCCTGTTGCTGCTGCTTTGAGCTGTGCACTGATTTATTCAAATTACAGCAGACTATCAGCAGTGAGCTTATAATGGGATAATTTATGTCTCCTTTCATTCACCTGGTGTTTGTAGCAGGAGAGAGCAATGACACAATGCACGGAAAATGAAATTAAAAATAAAAGCCAAGAAGCAGGAAAACAAATAAAAAGTAAAATCATGACTGAGGAGCAGACTGACTCCTCTAGTATGTGTACCAAAACTTCTGGTATATTTGCTGGACTTCTGAGAGTAGCAGAAAGGTATGTTGTTCCTAATGCAAACATGGTTCCGAGGATGTTCATTTTCATATTTAGTCATATCACAGCAAAGCTAAGGGAGTGTCAATCAGGCTCAGTACATCTGACTGGGAGAGCACTCCCTTCACAGCTGCATCTGGCAGAATACACTCCTTATTTATTATATTTTTAGCAAGGCATGCTATCTTGTTCATGTGTGAGAAACTGTAATGCATCTTTCACATTTTAAAGTGCCCTCTGAAGCTTTCTGCCTCACAACCTCCTGCCTACTTTCACTGTTACCACTAAATTTTTTATATTGTCTGAGTATCTCTGAAAGAATTGCAAATTCCAGCTAGAACATTATTAATTTAGCACTGTCATCTCCTACAATATAGTATACAACCATCCATCCTTCTTCAGTGTGGCTATATCTTATCTCGGCTCTTAGTGAAAAACTAAATTAAGGCAAAGGCTGAAGTCATTCATGAGTTCTACTTTTAAAATTAATTTTTGCTGACAACATCACACAGTCAAAAGCATGTAGTTGCATTATGAAAGCCAGAACAGAGATTTAAAAATATGTGTATTTTTGTTATTCCAGGAAAGAAAGTCTTTTGCTCCTTCTACATTAGTAATTTTCCCAAAGGACTCTACATTCCTTCTTATTTGGGGAGTAAAAGTCAGAACATCAGTCTCCTTTCCATTTGCTAAGGATTTCTGCTTCTTACTGTCTTTAACTCCTTATACTCACTATCTTCTTTATAAGATTCAAGTGAAGTTTTATGATGGGCAATTTGGATGAAGGAGAGGAAGGACAATTTGAAGACACTTTTTTGCAGTGTGTCTCATTGTCAAGATATGATGTACGTTGAGAGGAATCCTCCTAGTTTCTAAAAGCTTAAAATGGTTCAGTTCACACACTTGAAATAATTTTTCACCCAAAAATTTACTTTTGTTTTAACTGGAAATCTTCTAAAATGTTCAGAATTGAAACAGTTTTTATTGTTACCTCAACTTTACATTTTTTCAACTGTTTGTCTATACTTCTCTCTTAGCTTGACCTATAGTAAGTCATTGTAGTTTTCAAAGCTATGGCAAATCTCACTTCTGCATTCATTTGGGTTTGTTTTCTTTTTCTCTCCTTGGTACTATCAGGAGGTCTGTGAAGGAGAGGTGAAACTGAAGAAAGAACTGTGGGGACATAGTAATTATGCATTTTCTGTGCTGGAGCTGCTTCCCCAAACCTGTATCACTGTTCAAGCTGGTGTGAAGAGCAGCAGAGGCAGGCTCTGACATTCCTTGTTTACTGCTCTCGGAAAAAGGGTGAACTATGTTCACTATTTTCCAGATTACCAGAGAGGTTTAGTTGATTCTTCTGAATCAGATCAAAGAAGAGAACAGGGACAAGCTCAGCAGCAGCCTTTCTCATCCAGCATTCCCTTTTAAGACGACTAACGCTAGGCAACAGTCTGACTTTCCTCACAGTGACCAGTCTTACAAGACAACTTTGCAACAGCTCTGAATCATGTCTGTTCCAGGATGCTATAGTGAAAACAGGCCCTTTGAAAACATGTTTGAAAGCAGTGAGTGATATGTCATCAAGCTGAGCTCCTCACAATACATGTATCAAAGGGAGCAGTTAGAACACGGAGAAGACAGTGTTGTGATAGCTTAACATAACTGCATGGACTCCCCGCACTGCAATTGCACTTGTCAAGGGACATGAAAAATTGTATCGAAAGGTAGTATATGCGACTTTATGTGTGACTGTTGCAGAAAAGGACTTTAAGGAAAAAGTAAGGTGTCAGAATAACTTTGATGAATGATCTCTATGAGATCTAGGAAAGTAATGATAAACTAGAGTTTATAAGGGAACATAAGTACATTTACTGTAAGTAAATATGACAAGTAAATATCACAGTTTGAGAAAAGCAAATTTCACAGTGTGATATATCAGTAGGATCATAGCTTTCAAGACAAATGAGTGTGTCCTTCTGATCTTGATAGGCTTGACAAGGCTGTGAACTTTGTCCTGGTCTGGGTACCATATATCAAGGCAGATGTGGGATAAAGCGAGAAGTCCAGTGAGTTAAAAGAATGGTGAGAGATTTAGAAAGCTTTTTGTCTTTCATAATTGGGATTGTTCTGTCTAAAAAACAGTAGCTCAAAGGAATATGTTACAAATTTCCAAGCACATACATTTTATTTTCAGAAATCTATTTTCACAGAGGAAAAACAAAATCAAAACACCCACCTTTTTTCACATTCATGTGACCAGGAAAAGAAGAAATTACTTTAGGAAAAATAGGGTCACATTGGAGAGCCGAATAAACTTTAAATCATAAGGAGATTTGAAGCACTGTGATAGTGTCTGTGCATCAATTGATTATTTCTCATTGCAGAGCATGTTAGAGGAAAATTGACCAGAAGTTATGTGAACCAAGCTGATCCTGTACTTCGTTCTAAAACGCACATCAGATTATGTCCCTGCCTTTAATGGATCAAAACATTACCCATGGATAGCAGATGGATAAAAAGCTTCCCCCAGAAAGGAAGTTTTTGCTGTGTATTCAAACGTTAGGACATTAGGTAACACATGCAGAAGAATACGGATCAGTAACAAAGGCTTGCAATAATTATTTTTTTTTAGGAAGCTCTGAAAAAAAGAATGCAGGTAGCTTGAAATAGCAAAAAAACTAAAAGCTCTGTTCTGGTAAAATGCTGTTATGGTAGATACTAAGGTGCTCAACTCATATATTGATTTCTGTGACAACTGCAATATACTGTGAATACAGAGAATTCAAAATATATAAACATTTTGAAGAAAATTTGACATTTTTACTAATTAACCCTGAAGGACAGTTAATTTTTGAGAGTTAAGATTTCAGTAGAAGACTGAAAACACTGATTGTACAAAAAGTTCACCAAAATAAACAGAACATCAGAGGTCTTACTGAAGTAATTCCATTGAAAGTATTACTGAAAACCATAGGTTTTTCTTGTGTTTTTCTTCTATTAACAATTATCCACAAAATTACATATAATTATTCATAATAATGTTATGATTTTGTCAAGATACCAACATGATTTAGAAGCTTAACTCTCATCTTCAAATACAGTGAAACCATAAGTAAAATAGTATCAGCTTATTAGCTCATCAGGCCATGCTTTATATGTATCTAATAAAGACTCAGAGGGATGATTAAGTGATTTGCCTATGGAAACAAATTTGGTATTGTAGTGAGAATTTAGAAGACCTGTTTCAGTTCTTAATTTTACCTCCAAATTGACAGTAAGATCTTGAGAAGTATGTAATAAAACTTAAGCATCTACACTTAACTTTCACATGCCTGAGGAGTCATTTGTTGGTGAGGAAACAGACATGCATAATTACTTGGAATAACTGTGTTACTGAAGTGAATATAATTTCTATGTAAGATGTGTAACTACGGGGAAAAAAAGAAAAGGGATTTTAAAAGGAAATCATAACAAAATTAATGGGATAAGTGAGAATGATAGTTTTGTTTTTGGTTTGGTTTGGTTATTTTTGTTTGGGTTTTTTGGTTTGTTTTTTTTTGGTAGTTATCTGCCAAATAAGTAGAAAAAAAAAAAAGAGATTCAAGGAAATTTTAAAAACTTTTTCTTCAGGCTAAAAAAAATCAAACCCAATAAATTTCCTTTCAGGTAAACTTAAAAAGATTTTTGACAGAAAATATTAAAATTAAGAAATAATGGAAAATGTTGGAAATAGTTAATCCTAAAAATATTCAAATTAAGAAATAATGAAAAATATGGAAATAGTTAATCCTAAAAAATGGATAGTGAAAAATTTTCATTTGATAATTTATTTACCGTCTGCCCTGGGTGCCTCATTTTTCTGATTATTTGCAACCCACCTATTTGCCAAATTCACAAGGAGCTATGCTGTACATTGAACTATATTTTTTGCTGGTGTTTTACAAAGCCACAGATTAAGGTAATTTATCCCTAAATTTCTGGGAATATATTTATTAACAATGCCGTGCACACTTTTCATTACCTCACAAGAAAAAACTTGGTCCATCAATTTCGTTGCAAAGGCTGGCTTTAAATATAGCTCCCTTGAAAGTCAGTCAAACTCTATGTCACTTCATCATTTCAGTACATTGCCCTCCAACCTCCTACTCCTACTTGTACATATGTGTACAGACTTCTCTATACTGCATGCATTATAAAGAAATTAATGTTAAAGTAGCATTCTGAATAAGGATTTTCTGATATTTAACTATCATGTATTTGAGCTTTAAAAAGAATGAAATACACAGGAAACTGTTACCAAGAGCACCTCAACATTAACTTCTAGGGTGCCAGATAATTTCTAAACAGCTCTCTACAACCTCCTGCCCATGTTCCCATTATTCTCCCTGGGTAAACAACTACATAAGAGAAATCACAGCAGTTTACCCACTGAGTTTGTTATTTCACAAACTCTGAAGAAAATATTGTAAATGACAAATTGTCTAGAGTGAATTAAGAGTAGTATTTGCACATTTTTTCAGCTTGGCTGAGCTCATGTTGTTTCTTTGGGAATAAACTATCAGTTTTTAAGGTTTCCTTTGCCTTATCCCTCTAACATCACTCGTCTTTTACATTTTCATCTGTTTTATCTCCATGAAAAGGAAGTGTAAGTTAATTTTGCTCCTGGGATAGAGATGAGTAAGAAGAAAAATTTCCAAACTTCTGATTAACTGCTGGAGGCAATCAAAAGATCTTCTTTGTTCTGATATTAAAAGACTGTTGCATGCTGAGAAATTATTTCTGGATCTTGAAGTTTTCACCTGAAGCCTATAATTTAAAATATTGGCACCCAATGGGCTGGTTGAAGGAGAAGGGCCTGTGCCACTTGCCCACCCTTCAGTTGGATCCATGAAGAAATTCCTCAGTGTCTGCAGAAAAGCAGGGTGCCACTTCTTTCACTGTGCTTGTCTTCTTCTTCATAGTGGTGTTACAACATACTGTCCTGTAGCTCAGTGAAATCTGTTTGGTACCTCATAAATTGCCAGGATCCTTTCACTTACATCTACCATTCCATGAATAATGGTTTTTAGGATGACACTGGCACAGAGGAAAAGATGGTCCAAACAGGTGGTTTAGAAGATAGGTCATCTTGCCACTGAAGAGTATAAGAGTAGGTTATTCTTGTTTAACTGTAATATTTTGCAAGAAGCAAGGGATGACACCACTTGAGAAGGCCACAATGCATTTTCATTCTCCTGCTTATCCCCTCATATGCTTTCCTCATTTTCTTTCCTTTGTGGCTGATTCATGTAACCAAGCACAGCAAGGTGTGAGTTATTTCCCAATCTCCTTCCGTGCACCTTCTGTTTGCAATGGTCCACAGTCCTTTGGCCTCTTCCCCCATTCAGAGAGATAATTCACACACCATCAAAAGTACCCAGTATTTTTAGGCCCAGGGTAAGCAGCAGCGATACTAAGGCAGAGCCACATCAGGTCTCAGCAGCATATTTCTAGCACAGCAAAACGTCAGAGGAGGACTTTTTCGGTTGAATTTCAATCACTGTAACTGTGACTCTCACGCAAGACACCATCCCTCGGCCTGAGCTACTGGAAAATATTACATAGTGATGATTTTGCTCAACTCATCTTTTAAAAATGAGCCTGTATGTAATAGCTTTCAACTTGCAGCTGGAGGAAATGCAGCGGCCCTGAGTGGATAGAAAGGAGAAACTAAAACCACAGGCTGTAGGCAGTGTGCCAGGAGAGGTTGCCCTTTCTCAACGTGGGTCCATTATCACTACAGTATGCTCTGAAAGACCTCATTTCACTCCAAGCAGCAAAACATCAAGTATGGGTACACTTTAAGAACTTCTTCACTTTCTCCTGTGCTGCAGGAATAGCCTGTGCCTTTTCACCATTTAGTAGAGACTGAGAATGATAGTTTCAGGATTTAAGCTTACATTCCTTGTGAGAAGCATGTGCTAGTAAGCAACCACCTCATTTCCAGGACACCTCCCCTTATAGGTCATAAATTACTCCACATTTTATGACTGAAAAGTCTTCAACTCTGTAACAGGACCTGTTGTAAGACAATATGTAACACATCCTCTGAAAAATCTAATACTAAACCAGTTTGTGCTCTAAAAAGTTTACCATTCAGGCTAATGATAAGGGAACAGATGTATGAGAAAGTCGCACATAAGAATGTACAAAATGGAGCTCGCCACAAACCCACGGCAAGAAACATTATTTATCTGCAGGCAACCCAGAAAGAAGCTCCAGAAGCTTGAAGTGGTGTCACTGACAATGCTGATGGAAAGTTTTCCATGCCTTTCAATAGGATATTCAAGAAAAGTCTGAAAATGAATCATGTGATATTTAGATTAGTGGGGAATATAGGATGAAAATTAATTGGTGCCCTCTGTGAAGTTGTGATGATGGCCAATAAAACCCCACTGTATTAAACTTGACAAACTTTCTATGAACATATCCCAAACAACTTTTAAGAAATAAAAGAAAAATAAGTATACCCCTATCACTCAAAACTGACACTACAAAGTACTTTCTGTACGAATTAACATTTGCTGAAGCACGATTAATTTTGCATAGTTATGTGACTTTTTAGGAAAAAAAAAAAGAAATCTTTCTCTCTCTGATGAGCAAAGAAATCAATTTCTGTAACTGCAGACATGGAATAGTACTTTCAGTACAGACACTTCCAGATGTAAAACTGCTGTGGCACATAGTGGGGTGTTACTGCAGTTAGATTTAATATGTAGTGATTAATTTGTTTAATAAATAAATGTGCAATTGAAAGTGCTGTATAGTGGCTGATATGGTAATATAAAGGAACTTTATTGATTTGTTTAAGATGGTCTGTGGCAAGATGGTGGATTTATGTAGAGAAAGTAGGGCTGTTTGTGAGCAAATTTCACACTTGTTCTCCTCTGAACAGGTCTGGCAACCCAGAGTCTTCTTTGTGGCATTTCTTAATGGCTATGGAGCAAAAAGGAACACCTCATAATACCACCATCTAATCCCAACTTGCTAATAGGGTCAATAGATAATTGCTACTGGTTTTCTTAAAAATGAAACTGTGTCCCCAAAATAAGATTCACTTCTTTGATTCAAAGGAATTGTTCATAAATTTGTTTTTCTCCCAGACTTTGAACAGAATGAAAACATGATAACATGCAACCACAAAAGGAAATAATTAATGAAAAGTTACAAATACTTTCTTTCAACCTGAAATCACAGAGTCACAGAATGTTAGAGGTTGGAAGAGACCTCTTGAGATCATTGAGTCCAAACCCCTGCAAGAGCAGGAGCACCCAGGGCAGGCCACAGAGGAACATTTCTGGTCAGCTTTTGGAAGTCTTCAGAGACAGAGATTCCACATCTTTCTGAACAACGTGTTCCAGTGCTTGGTTACCCTCAAGGTAAAGAAGTATTTCCTCATGTAGCAGTTGAACCTCCAGTTTTCCAGTTTATGGCCACTGTCCCTAGTCCTGTCACTAGACACCAGTGAGAAGAGCCTGGCACCATCTTCCTGACACCCACCCTTCAGATATTTATAAGCATTGATAAGACCCCCTCTCAGCCTCCTCTTCTTCAAGCTAAACAGACACAGCTCTCTCAGTCTCTCCTTGTACAGTAGGTTTTCCAGGCCCTTCATAATCTTAGTGGCCCTGTGCTGGACACTGTCCAGCAGTTTCTTGTCCTTTTTGAATTGGGGAGCCCAGAAGTGGACACAGTACCCCAGGTGAGGCCTCTCACCAGCACAGAGTAGAGGGGGAAGGAGAACCTCCCTTGACTCGATGTCCTCAGTCTTCCTAATTAATTCCAGGATACCATTGGCCTGCTTGTCCACAAGGGCACATTGCTGGCTCATGGATATTGTGTTGTCCACTAGCACTCCCTGATCCCTTTCCCCAGAAGCAGCACTTTACACTTGCCGTGACTGAATTTCATTAGATTCATAGAATCATAGAATACCGGGTTGGAAGGGACTTCAAGTTTCAGCTAGTCCAACCTTTTAAGGTAAACTATATATACTTATATATGCACATATACATCTATAAACAACCTATACACATATATATAATTTAAATTAGATTTGTCCCCACGCAGCTCTCTAGCCTGTCTAGATCACGCTGGATGGCAGCATAGCCTTCTGTCATGTCAGCCATTCCTCCCAGCTTTGTATCATCAGCAAACTTGATGAGAGTATGTTCTGTCTCTTTTTTCAGGACATTGATTAATATATTGAATAGGGCTGAATATTGATTATCTCCAGCAAGCTGTAGGTTCTCAGAAGAAACAAGTTTAGACATTTAACCATACAGGGATATTCTGAATAGGACAAAATTGCTTAAGTAGGTATCTCCACAGAAGGACCCAAAGAGTATTGCCTGTTAGACTGAGGGGACTGCTACTGCATAGCATAAGAAGATTTTCCTCACTTCTACAGGAAAGTCACCATCTCCAGTTCAGCCCCCTAAACTACAGTTGTACATTTGGTGCACCATGCTGCTTCTGTCCAAAAGAGACTACCTAAAGTCTGTTACAACCAGCAAAGAACAGCAGGTGATTTAAGGCCTTTAGAGAAATCAGATTTAGTTTGGGCACCAGAGGTAAATTCTTCTTGTGGAGCTTTCACCTGCATTTTTTGCACAAACTAGTTAGGGAACATCTGCACCTCTGAAGTACTGTTTCCCTAAGCATGGGCAATTAAGATGCAAATCAGACATCCCAGTTCTGCCAGAGAGAACAGGTTCTATCCTTTGCCTCCTGACTCATATATGCAGCAGTTCTGAAGTTGTGACTGCCAGGTGCAGTTAAAAGCAGGGGACCTTAACATCTACTGACTGTCACACCTCAGTCAACCCAAATGTCACCTGTGCTGACTGCTGTCACAGTCTTCCAAAGCCTGTTTCTACAGTTAAGCAGAAATCCCAGTCTATCATTCTAGCTGAATTAAATTTCTTTTCCTTTCTTGCCATTACAAGCCAATTAAAACACTACTCAAACACCACTTAAGCATCATGTTATATTTCTGATGCAGCTAATCATCATTCCTTGCGCCAGGTGATTCATGAAAGAACAGATGGATCAGTTGTCTAACATGTCTCAGTGAGACAGAGACATAACCTTTATTAGACCCAACAGCTTCCAGCTCTGCTGCTGTTAATATTTAGCATCTTCATTCCCATTCTCAATTCAATTGTACTACTTAGCTGTGTCATGTGCATTAACTATTGGCTTTATAGTCTTACTGAACAAGCATAAATGCAGTTTTAATTTGTGCATAGCAAAAGTTTCCCAAACCAAATTAAACCTGAGAGTTACTGAACACCCTATGAAGCCCCACACCAGAGAGGTCCTGAACACTTAATGGTAAGGAAATCTTAAAATGGAGTTACATTTATCAAAACACCTGCATTCAAAATTATTTCAGAACATGCTGTTACTATATCCTAGAAATACTATGATGATCAAGCATCTTCCAGAAAATTGTTTTGCAAGGAAAGAGAATCACAACCCCTTAGGCTATTTTTGGAAAGAAAATACCACCATTGACAAAGTGGCTTTAGAAGATAATTTTTTGAAAGTCCTCCTAGAATTTAGTGCCCCAGGTCAGAAATCAAATCAACAAATAAAATACACATGAGTCTTAAAACTCATTGTTCTAGGGAATCTGTACAATGCAGCCATTTTCAGTTCTGGCTCAGCAGAATTGATTTGAAACTAAATGTTTAGCTTGCTTTTATTGGTGTTGCTCTTGCACTGATAGTATTTGAATTTAGTTGTCCGTTGCCTTGCTTCATTAATACCTCTCACAAATAACTCCCCAGGTCTTTTATTTATCTATCTTTTCGCCATTAAATATAACATTGCTGTAGATTTTAAAAGATCACTTTCCAAGCAGAGGTCAGCAGCAAAACAGGAAAATTTCTTCTATAGTTTTACTTTTAAAAAAAAATAAATCAGAACTGAATGTCTTCATAGAAGGTGTACCTCATGGGTGTCATGGACTGGTTTTGCCCTAGTTTCACCAAAAGAACTCCAGCAGTGCACTGTGTCTGAGCAGAGAAGGCCCAGTTTGCTGCCAAATTGACCATTTAAAATGTATCTTTTCCTCCTTAGATGGCTATCCATCACACAATTGTAAAGTCACCACAGATAAGCTTTGCTAAGCCTTTAATATATGGCAATTTCCTCTCTTTAAACTAAAATCACAAGACAACAGTTCTTAAAAAGTCTGAATTTCTTCATCTGGTTTGAATTGTAATAGACAGTCTCAATAAACTCTTCTCAATGAAGAGTTCAGTAGATAAAAAAGCATTTACCTGGGTTGTTATTTAACTTTGCAGGCTCATTAATCAAGAAGGACAAACCCCATTCAACAAACAGGTGTTTAATTGAATAGGTTTTTTCATCCATCCAATTTATGTTAAAATACCCTGTGCTAATTAGTTCACAGTTACTCCCAAGTTGATTTACAATCAATTCACATTCTTCAAAAACATTGCTGATCTTTTTAGCTGAGAAGTACAGAACAAATAAAGAAATTATAGCATTTTGAACTGACCTAAGTTATTGTCAGGATACCATAGAAGTTGAGGCAAAATACTAATCACATAATGACCAAAGAGAGAAAAAGCAAGCACAACAAACAACATGGAATCATTTGCAGAAAAGAAGATATCCTGCTGTAGTGGCCCCTTTCTCATAACATGTAGAGTTTGTATCAGGATGCAAGGAAAATTATTTAAATGTTCTGTGAGAAGAAAGGGATTTCAGAAGGAAATCAGAAGGGATTTGAGATGAAGGATGAACATGATCAGAGTCCTTAGTACAAAGTCCTTGAATCAGCTTTCATAGGACAGGCAGAACTGTGAAAGTCTCTGGAAATACTTGTCCTTTACAATCACATGATAAGCAAAAAATTTAAAAAAAAATAAAAATCATCATGGCATGTATTTCAAGGGCATGTAAAGTGACTAGCTTGTAGGCATTTACGCTGGATGTAGGAGTCCTCACAGATATGTTTCCTGGTCCCTTCTCCAAATCTTACAAACTCCATTCTTCCATTTTGTTTCTGGGAAGGTTTCCTGGTGCTCTACTGTGAAAATGTTCTCCATGCTGGGATATCTTTCATATGTCAGAGTTTTTAAAGGAAAATCAATCAGCTACTGAGACAAAGACAATCTGCTACTGTGTTCTGGTTACTTTTGTTCTGATTACTTTTGATGTCAGCCTGTGATTTAAACATGGTAGAGGAATCTGTCATTGGAGAATTAATCAATTTCCTAATTGTGGGAATGACACCAAAATCTCAGATACATAACAGCTACCTTTAGAGATAAACTAGCATAACAACTACCTACTGATGAGCAATGCTCAAAAATTGAGGAATTTGAAAACCTTGTGAGGTGGGGTGGGGAGGTGTTAGAACACCATAATGAGGGATTTTAACTCTTATGTTGATTTTAATTCAATAACTAAGTATAGCACAAGCAATAACATTGAGATGTCAGCTTCCCTAGATGGAGTTTTAAGTGATCAGAGAAGGCAAACCAGGAGAGCATGTTTACAGTGTCAGCTTCATCTTAAACTGTGTGAGACTCTGGTCTTCAAGAATGAACATACATGATGAGAACTGATGAACTGTAAAATGGAATATAAAACTGAGATACATTGTTTTATGATACCAGTCCTCAGATGAACACAGGTTTTTGGAGTTGCTTTTTCAGCTCTGTAAATAAGAAATTACCTATGCAAAGAGACAAGGAAACGAGTCTTCTTTTCAAAGGAACAGATGGTAGAAGCATTGGAGGTATCCTACTTCTTTCTTCTTCAATGTAAATAAATATATTTTAAAATGCTGAACCTGATATGAGGTTTATTTCAATAATTAATGTAAGTGGTATGCACTTGGCGTCTAGGAATTCCCATTACTTCTGGGCAGTGTCCACAGAGAGATCTTGGAACAGAAGAATTCTGTGCCCTTCAAACTGTCACAGATATTTTTTTTCATACAGAATGCATTTGTTCTATCAGCATATTTGTGGAGATGCTAGAAAAATGTATAATGTAAAAACAACGACAACAACAAAGAATAAAAGCAACCTTTTCTATTTTGAAACCTAAAGATTCCCCCCAAAATACTGACTCTTGCTTTTTTCCCTCTATAACCCAGCTGCTCTTTGATCTGTCTCTTCCTAAGTGGATAAATATATTTTAAATTATTGCTAGCCCTGGAGGAACAGAACTGGTGTTATCTAGCAAGGAGGTGCTTTTAGGAAATGTCACTAATGTAGGTGACAGAAATGACAGGAAACTGTTGAGGACTGAAACAGCTCAACTAGATATGAGATGAATTTAGGGCTTAAATAAATGAGTGCAACACTCAGTGTCTTCTCTGTAATATTCAGCCACTATAGCTCTGAAATTTCCTGACTATGGCTTCTCATTAGGAATCAAAGAACAGGAGCTTCCAGGGGGGCAGTTTAGTCCCATATACAACTGTTTTTTTTACAATACATAGGCCTACTGAAGTTAAAGAAAATATTAGGAGCTGCATTCTCTAGTGTCTTTTCATATCGGTAAAATAGCAACAAATTATAATTGCTCAAATCTGTTGACTAGTCATGTCATTTGGGCTAATTATCTCTAATTAGTGTAGAATTTGAAAAAATTCTTGGTTTGGAGGCAGAGGAACATCTTCACTGGACCAATCCACTTAAAATTTATCAGTTAGTGAGGCTTCCCAGAAAATAACCATGTGTCCTACTTCTCTTGTTGATTATAGAAGAATTGACCAACTCAGTGCTTCTTGGAGAAGTCATGCACTTATCAAGCTATAGTTTCTCCACTTTTGTTTCCTCATCTACCTTGGGGAATCCTATATGCCTTTCTACATACAAATCAGAATCGCAAGGAACAACAAAGATGCAGCCATCCAGGATGACATCCTTCCTACCTTGTGGTTGTATGTGGCAGTAACGTATATTTCTGACATGCAGAAACAAGCTTTAAAAATCAGTCATTCTGAAAAATTTCCCTGAATAGGAATGAAAAGTCAACATCCATTTATTATTGTCATTATTATGTTATTTATATTATATCCTATTGCATTTATTATATTGTATGATATATGATATTATTACATAACATTACATTACATTACATTATATTTCATTATGCTTTCTGAGATCAACACAGTGCTATTTCAGTAATTTAGGTAGAATCTGATTACACTGAATAAATCAAACACTGTAAGTGAAGTTCACCCATCCCCAAATGCAGGTATTACTGAGCATGCAACAACACTACATCAGGTGTCTGGGTAATATCATGGCCTGTGATGTGAGCTCTGACTGATTTTCAGATGTTTTCAGTCTGTATGTGGAACAAATCAGTGAACTCTTTTATGAGTTTCACAGGACATGATTCATCTAACCTAATTTTAGTTATCTAAAATGTATATGATGACATGGAAGCCAGACACTGAAGGCTCCCTCAAAAGACAACAGAAAGAGAAACAGACATTTACAGAGTTCAGTTATTCTGGTGTAGTTTAGATATCCACCTTATGATAAGCTGATCCACACAGTCACACAGGCTGCTGCGCTACACCGGGGAGACTGACCAGATGCAAACATCTGCACTGAGCAGCTGAAGACACTTTGAATTCTCTTTCATGAAATGCAGCAAATCCAATCAAGAAAAAAAAGCTTAGTTTGAGCTTATAATTCCCACAGTCCATAAGTTTTTTATGCTTTCTGCAGTTTATCAGTAAAAGCAAGCACAAGATATGTAGTAAGCCAAGATTTAAATCAGTCTTGCTCTTTATGGTGCCATTAGCATGACAGGACCATGTTTCTAGCTCCCATAGCTATCCATATTTCAGCAAGTTTTCCCAAATACCATTCCCTGACAGCTGCTTATTTCTTCCTTGTCCAGATGCCAAAATATGCAGCTCTGTTTTATGGTTATGTTGAAAGGTTATGCTAGATTAGATTAGGTTAGGTTATGCTAAATACACATTAAAATTTATCTGTGTTTTAGGGGAAAAACTTTGAGTAATAATAGACTTTGGTTTTAGAAACAAGATGGCTTGAATATCATACAGAGCTTAGGTGTCTGGAAAAGTTAAGTCATCTCACATTCTGGAACCAAAACACTGAGTGACTGAATTCATATCCAGCCAGATGGAAGCCACTCAAAACACTTGTCCAGCTCTGGATCAATTAGGTATGTCTTTCAGCATAAGTGTGAATAAGGCTTCTTGAATCAAAATTGAAAGTTTGCTTTTTATTACAGAATCACAGAATTTTAGGGGTTGGAAGGGACCTAGAAGATCATCTAGTCCAACCCCCCTGCCAGAGCAGGAACACCTAGACCAAGTCACCCAGGAACAGATCCAGGCGGGTCTTAAGTGTCTCCAGAGAAGGAGACTCCACAACCTCCC
>JANHGL010002022.1:0-14830 GCA_024611195.1 Ceyx melanurus
CAGAGTCTGGCTCCATCCTCCCTACACTGCCCTGAACATATTGACAGACACTGATGAGCTCCCCCCTCAGTCTCCTCTCCTCCAGGCTAAAGAGCCCCACGGTAGTTTGTTTCATACCCACGGCTCCTTTTGTGCATAGCCTGGCTCAAAACACAAGATTGGTCAAAGTCATTAAAAACAAAAAGTAAAAGCCTTTAAACCACACAGCCTGTGCTCATCTCCCTGACATTTGTTCTCTTGAAGCTTCTACGAGGAACTTGTATCTCATGGCATCTTGGAACCACTGACTGCACCCGTGGAAGGAATGGTAGTGAAAGAAGGCTCATGCAATTATGTGGCACCCCAGGGCATCTCCTCTGTTGTCAAGTATTACTTGAAACAGTCAGGTAGGGTGTTTTTTTTAGATGCTTTTGTATAAAATGAAAGGTTTTCAGGGTTGGTTTGGAAGGCAGTCTTGAATGGGCTGTCAAATTTAAATCTCCTATGAGAATGTTCAAGTTGCTTGTTTGTTGTCTTACAGTTGTTTAGATGGAGAAACATGTCAGTGAGCTCTGTAGATTACCAATGCCTGAAGGTGCCTCAGGCTGACTGCTTGGCATAGAAAAAAAGCTCTATATAAATATAATGCCTGTAGGAGCAGGGGCCAAGCTGATATTTACACCATTAATATTTGGAAGTTGGACCTACCACAGTTAGGACAGAGATAATTTAGTGGGAATGAGACCATGCTTGGGAAGTGATGTGAGTTGAAGCTTGAATGAAGTGGGTGTCCAAGTGTTTTGGGTTTTTTTTCATGAGTGCTTACTGAAGTTTGCAGCTGAACTGAGCCTCTGGAATGTAGTGGTGAGCTATGTTCCTAGAAATGAGAGGGTGTGCAGTATGTGCCTGCTGCCTTAAAGTCCTTCAGAAAAGACTGAAAGAGAAGATCACCTGCCAGTTTAAACTGTGGAGCTGCTGGATTAGATAATAGTGTGGCAGAACTGCTTGTCCAGTCTGCTGTCTGATTTAACTGTGGTTTGGGAAGTGTTAGCTTTATGAGCAGTTGAGCTTCGCTCCTTTGATGTGCTTGTTGTTGTCTTGAAATAGATGGGTTTTTTGGACCTTAATCTTGCAACTGCATTTCTTTCTCCTGATATATGAGAGATGCTAAGAGGAGCAACACTCTTTTTTGTCTCTAGCAGGTATGCTCTGAGTGCTTACCCCATGACATCTTCCTGCACTCACCCAGTTGCACTCTGAATTGGTTCAGCTCACTAAAGCCACAGTGAATTAACATGGGAAAGAGTGCAGCTTTCCATGGTTTTACTGGGCTCAATCATGTCAGAGAGAGGTCAACTTTAGCACATAAGGATCCCCTCTCCTAATGTTGTATGCTGGCTGTTAAATTGATCCAGCCTAATTTGTGAAACTTTGCCCTGAGATTGTCTGTGTGCTTTGTGGCTTGTAAGTCATCGTGTTGCTAAGTTAAACTACTCTGCATTTTCTCTGTGGAATTCACTGCTACATGCATTTCACTTCTTTTTCCAAGCAGGTGCAGATGTCTGCTATGAACATCATGTAACTCACATCTCCCTCAGAGATGGGAAATGGGAAGTCTCCAGGAAAATGGGACCCCCAGAACAGTTTGATGTAGTTATTCTTACAATGCCTGTTCCACAAATCCTTCAGCTTCAAGGTGACATTGTAACCAGTAAGTTCATACCCCAGAATCACAGGTATCCAGCCTAAAATGGCAGCTGAGCATCTGATGTAGCAAAGGAACACTCAACAGTCTGAGCTGTCAGATAATTGCCAACAGAATAGGGTGAATCTGAAAAATGATAGGACATTTGGGTTATTCTGGGGACTGTATGTGTGGCACATGAATGGTAATACCTTGATAGCAAAAATACCTCAATAGATGAGTCAGCTTTCAGTATGATCTTTAATATTTAGCTGTTTTCTAAAACAGGACTTGCTGTAACTGGAAAATGGTTGTTGAATCAGAGCCACAACTGGTCCCCCACGTGGTGGTTTCTTTGTCACCATTTCTTTCGCTTGGCTCCTTGTGCTCTGCTCTATCTTGAATTTTAATAATAATTTCATTATTAGTTATGTATTAATTATTAACATATATATTTTTTTATCATAATTTGAATAATACCTGAGTGTGATTTGGAAGCTGCCTGTTAAATGGTACCAGAGCAATGGGTGGAGGTGGTTGGAGCAGGCTACAAGGTTCTATCTGAAGTTGTTTTGTAGTAACCAGGACCTGTCTTGAGGGAAAGGGTGGCTGGGTGTGGGACACAGAGAGGGAGAGAAGGATGGATGGCAGCAGGACATTGAACTGCAGCACAGTGTCTTATGGTAGCCCAGGGATAATTAATGTCTGATCATGCTGAAGAAAAGTATTTTCATTACAGCCTCTTATTTTCATTTAATTTATCTTTTTCACATGAAGAGATAAATATTCTGCTAGAACATGAGTTCTCTGCTATTTGTTGCTTTATAAGCTCTTTTCCCCATGAAATTTTCCATTTTACCATGGAAAGTAACAGTATCCCCACTGAATATTCTTGGTTAGTGAGTGTGCTCTTTCACTTCATCCTCTGAATCACATGAGCAGGGTAAATGTATAGACATAACTTTCTGAATTATTTCTTTTCCTTTTAATAGCCACATGTAAAGATAAAATTAAAAAGTGTTAAAAATATTAGCAGGTCACTAACAGAAGCACAGCTTTGCAAGCATTCAAGAACAGAGTGATGTTTAACAGCTAGAATGGGTTGAGCTGTTCACCTGTCTGCAAGGAGAGACAAAATCTCTTGTTTTTTTGTGGTTTTATGTGGTGTTGGGGTTTTTTTTGTTTGTTTGTTTGTTTTGTTAGGGATATTATGGCAATGTAACATGGACTATTGCTGAGAGAGCTGTTACTGTTGTTTCTTTAGGCTAAGAAGTGAAGGAGGAAAATAGGTGAGGGAAGATGTTTCAGACCCTTAACAGGGTCTTAACAGGGTGTAGATTTTGGATCCTTTTTGACTGACAGAGGATCAGGGTACATCTCTGTATCTTCAAATCTTGACCTTATATTGATTGCATGTCAAATAGGTGAGTTTTGCTGAGACAACAGGAGTTTCCCAGATCCACCTCTTGGGATTTAAGATGCAATTTCACATTAGGCTTAAGGTAGTTTACTGCTGAAAGGAATGGTCTTCTCTTCCAGTCCACGCTGACACTGCCCTGCTTTTGTCTCCTCTGTCAGCACTGCTGAGTGGCTACCATGTCAGATCTGCCTCCTCTTGTGCCCCCAAACTGAGTCTGATGTGCAGATGAATATGTTGGTTTTCACTTGGCCGTGCAGGCTGATCTGACTTGTTGACTCAATGCTGAGGCTGCTCCCTTACCCATAAAGCAGTTCAGTCATCTGTATGCTCTGGTCTTCAAATGCAGATGCAAAAGTTTCAAGATGTTTCCCTCACAGCAGGTCACATCCTTTTTCTGCTGTGCAGCTGAGATGAGGGATGTGCAGAGCTGGAGGAAGGGGAGGGTTTTCTCTTGCTAGAAGGTCATGTGTAACTACTCAGAGTCTGCAGGTGAAGGGGGGCAGGACTCAGGAGTGCAGCCACCTTCATTCCTGATCTTGAAGGCCTTCATGATCTAGAAAATGGATGCTGAAGCTGAATGAATGATGTCTCTTGGTACTTTGTGGTCATCCCAGTCTTGGTCCCTGTTGTGAACATGATGCGCAGTGTCAAAGGAGTGAGTTTTGGCCATTTCCCCAACAGCCCTTGTTTTGACTATAACCAGCCTTTACTGCAAGCCCTCTTGCTTCAGAGTATCATCCCTGCTTTGACAGCTTCTTCATTAGAGGCAAATCATTTAAAGATCTTCCATGCACTTCATTGTTTCCTGACTGAGAAGCATTTTACTGGTAGTTTGTTGCTGCATGCTAGAAATTGACCTGCTGTGGACCTGTGCCAGGGTCCACTGTGCCCACATTGATAGCCACAGCCAGATCTATCAATTCAAAGCCAAAGGAAACTTTACAAGGATCTTGATGTTAGCATTCATGTCTAGATAACAGGTGGAGCAGTGTGGTGATGCTTTGATCCATTAGTAAGCATTGGAATTAACCTCTGAGGTTTGTGTGTGAAAGAACCTGAGCTGGAGAGTTCAAATGACTGGCTTGAAGTGGGAATTCATCCCTTGCAGGAATTCACCTTTTTTCCTGTTTGGGCCTCAAGACTGGCTCTGTCACAGCAGTATTTTCCCCTTGCTTGGGAATATTTAGCTGTCTGAGCCTTATATTTTTAAGCAGTGGTCCTGATTGCTGTCAATATGCAGTATTTCTTGAATATAAAAGTATTTTGAGCACTGATGTCCCTGTTTTCAGAGATATCTGCGGAAATGTAGGCTCCTGTATTTGTAGTTAGGTGTTTTGTTGCAGAAAGCAGTGAGGTTTATCAACTGGAAACAGACCAAAATTTGATATTTGCTGAGAACTTATTTGTTCCCTTGTTTGTGTTCTGGCTTTAAGACTGAAGACTGCTCATAGGCACACAGCCTGCTTGAGAGGACTTTCTCTCCCAAGAGCTTGGAAAATCATTTTATTTTATTTACATTGTATTCAGAGAATTAAGATTCTGACATAATGACTCTCACAGATGTTATGTTCAGTGACAGAGTTTCCATTTTGATACTTAAAGCTCTGTAGACTGAGGGTTTTTCTTGGCTGATTTATTTGTTTCTGTTCTTTAACCTTTTAGATGAGCCTGGATGTTATGTCATTGTGAAGCTGTATACATGTAGGAGGCAGAATTCAGTGCCCTTGGCAACCTAGAATTGTCATTTTAAATGGACTGTGGGAGAAATGATTGTTCCAGAATTACTTCTCATACAAGTGTAAAGCTAAAACTTAGATTATGGAGAAGTTAGTGTGTTGGTGATTGGGTTTTTTTATAGACATACAAAATATTCATGTATGTGTGTATATATAGAATTTTGTTCTGTTTGGTTGTATATTCTTTTTTTCAGTTTGTATTCTTTGAATTTTGCCAGCATTTATCAGTCAGAAGCTTTGAAATCTCTAGAACTAGTCAAGCTCCTGAGTTGGCAGCCTGTGAAACAGGTTTTCTTAGGGATCATCAACAGTGAAATAACTCTTCCCTGAGTTGATTTGGTTGGTTTTCATTTAGAAATAGTATGTCCTGTGTTTACTTGAAGTTGCAGTAGAATTACAAAACAAAATTAATAAACAGTATTTTTGCCACATCCTCATTTTCCCCTGCTCTCCTTTCTTTACATAACCCGTGGTATGTGAAGAGTTAGAAAATTACTAAGCTTTTAAAATATAAAATATAACCTAAATATTTTAAATGTTGTTATTGGGTTGAGGTAACAAGGGGAAAAGCATTCACTACTTGCAACGTGGTTGGAACAACAATAGGTGGCAGCAATCAAATGATGTTTCAGACATTCAGCTTGAATAACTAAATTAAATTTAGTGCACTTACTTGTATTTGGGCTTTACATGTCCTGGTAGTAAACATTGTGGTTATGCAGAAAATGAATAGATGCTTCTGAGAGTCGTAATGTAAATTTGGTGTCAGAAAATGAATAAATTTGCTTCAAAGCAGGATCTTTGCAAATGAAAAGACTAGATTTTGCAAATATCCATTATCTAATAGTATTTCAGATGCTCTGGGCTGTTAAATTGGCTGCTGCTGTTAGAAAAATCCTGGATTTATATGCCAGATTCTGTATGATCACTTAGCAATGTAGTCCTTTTTTATGCATTTTCAAATCAGATTGGCAAACTGTATTGGTTCTGTTTTTAGTAAGGCATTTTGCAACGATTTGCAGTAGTTTTATCTGTGTGTTCAGAATGTTTTCATTAAGTTGCTTTCCTTGGAATTTAAAATTACAGTTCCGCATGTTTAATCTACTAATAAAGTGGAATGGCTTGGCTTTTGTTTCAAGCCTGACCTATTTTTTTTTATTATTATTTTTTTTTTCCATCTGTGTGGATGCCCCACATGTTTTAAATAATACAAGCTGATGAGAAGATACAAGTAAAACAGGACTGTATTTACTGAGGCTGGCTTTATATGTGAATTAGGAAAGCACGACTCTGATAACATTTCATGAGCCCCAAGTTCTTGCTGAGTGAATGTGTTTATTTTTGGATAGCATGACGATAAATTTGTGGTTCCAGTTCCAAGCAATCTTAGCAGGGCTTATCCAGACTTCGAGTTTGCTCTCATTACCTAACATCTCTAAAATGTCTCGTGTAAACATGTCCACTGGTTTGTTAGTTACTTATCAGACCTTGGGAGCTGAGGTCACACCGTGCAAATATTTGTGCTTTCTGGAAATACAAGTGGTTATTAGTTTTGCATGAGACTAGCTGTTGATGTTAACGTGGTGCTTTGAAAAGCTCATAACTCACTTGAGATGGAAGCATCCTAGTGCTGACTGAAGTTGTGTTGGTGGAAGGATGTGCTGCTCCTGCCTGAGGAGCAGCAGCTCATGCTGGTCTGTTCAGCTGCCACTGAAACCATGATGTCAGCCCTTAAAGCAGACAGTTGTTCTGTGTTCTCTGCCTTCTGCAGCTCAGGTGGAGCCCCCCTTCTCAGGGATTGCTTTCTCAAAAAGGGCTACTGGAACTGCACATAAAGAAAAAAAAATTAAAATTAAAAATTTAAAAAAATGAAAATAAAATAAGAAATAAAATTAAGGCCAGGTATTGTTAAATGTGTGTTGGACTTGGCCTATTTTTAGTTGTTTCTTTAGAGTGCTTATAATGGGCTTGTTTTTGCATTTATTAGTAGAATGCAATGAAAACCTATCAGAAGTCTTACCAGGCTACCACCCTGGATCCCGGGACACTCTTTGTCTGAGAAATGAGGTCTAAACCCGATGTGTGGGAGCCTGAAAGATGTGGAGAGGAGAAGGAAAGAGGATGCATGTTAGCTAAAGGTCTACTTTGCATTTTATTCTTGTCGGGCAACACTGCTGCCTTTGGTGGAAAGCTGAAATTTATATTTGACAGATCTCAAAGGAGAACAGAAGAGAAAAAGCAAGATAGAATGCTGGAAAAGGTAAATATGCTGCTTTTTGTCTTCAGACTTGGAGGGAGTGGGGCAGCTGCTTGCCCACTCCAGAGGAATCCTTTGGCCAGATCAGGATGACAACTCTTAAGCAGAAAGCCTGAAAGAGGGGGTCTCATTCTGTCTCAGCATCTCTTCAGTGCCTGCTAAGGTTGCTGAAACATTTTCTTCCAGGTCCTGGTTTTTTTCTTAGGGTCCCTGTTATTTTTTCTACCCTACCTCCAGCAAGTCAACTGTATAATAATAATAAGTATAATAATATATAATATTATTATAATATTAAGTTTAATAATGTACAATAGAAGCACAACTGTCTGTGGGACCACAATAATGCAGCCCTGCCCCTCCACCCCCATCTCCTTCTCCTCCCAAAAGACCAGAGAGTTATTTTTAGCAGGATCAGTGATGTGATCTTCAGTTCACCATGTGGCCCACAGACTTGCTGGAAGACTGTCTGCTTTCAGCAAGGGTAGCAGAGCAGCATGGAGGCTGCACAGAGCAGTTGAAGTGTGTGAGCAAAGCTCATGAATCTGTGGTTTGAATTCTAAGCTGAAGTTTCCTGTGTAGTCCCAGGAGAGGTTCAGAGCACCTGCACGTTAGGCTGGCAGCAGATTATGCTGATTTAGCTGAACTGCTGATTTTTCTACAAGTATTCTGACATGGAAGGCAGCCCTGCTTGGAGGTGCTGACACTTTTAGTTCAAATTTAATCTGACTCTCTGTAATCACTGTACCCTGGCTAGGCAGGTTGGCAGAGTGTGTCAGTAACTTGATCACAAAATGCTTGTTTAGCCTCTTATATCATTCCAGTATATCAAAATAAAGAGTGGGACCCTAAGAATATAGAATTGGCTAAAGGTGAGCCCATGTGTGTGTACAAGCATTAGGGTTTTTTCCTAAGTAATAAAGGTGATGCTATTTGAACACAGGATGTACTTGAAACAGAACAAATAAATGCTCTAAAATTCGTTTATCTCAACAATAAACACAGATACCTCTCAGTTTTTCCCAGTAGCTGACAGTCTTTCATACCATCCAGGGACTGTGTTTAGACAGAAATATTTCCAAAGCTGCTCTTCATCATGAGCTGAAAGGGAAAAAAAAAAACCTTCCCTGCCAAAATATGTGACCAAACTGAGCAATTCTGAAACTTCTTTATTTGTATCTCATGGGACATGGGCTTAATGAGCTGATGGTTTCTGTATTGTAAGAAGCTTGGATGTGCTCCTAGGAACTTACTCTTCAGTCTGTTTAAGGCATTTATAGCACACTTGAATTTGTTGCTGCTTTGATGGTTGATTTTGGGAAACATGATAATGTGCATATTTGTCTCTCCCTTTGAGCAAAATAATTTTCTGTAGAAAGTTTTAACTGGTATGGGTTGGTTTGTTGGTTGGTTTGGGTTTGTTTTTTTTTCTTTATTTTGTGGTGTGGTTTGTTTTTCGGTTGGGTTTTTTTTTGGGGGAGGGTGGTGGTGGTGGTGGGGAAGGGGAGTCAGGAAAATGTATTTAGAAAAGCCCTCCCTCCTTTCCTGTTACCACACCTGCTCAGCATAGCTCAGAGAGAAATGTGTGGCTGACCTGGATGACTTTATAACCTTCATTCTGATGTAATATGTACATCTCAAACTATTGCTTTTATAAGGTTGAAAACCTCTAGAAAAGTCCAGTGCAGATTTGCAAGCAGGCTTAACATTTAATTGCTTGCTTTGGAATTTTTTATTTTTTAATTAGTGGTTCAATCAAATAGGCAGACAGAAGTCTTCACTGGAACTTTTTTTTTTAATGCTGTGTCCATTTTAATATATTTTCATAGTTTAGGCAGTGCCTCTAGACTGAGTGGCTTCTTGTGGAGTTTTTTTAGGCTTTTTTTAATAGTTGCTGGCCACTCATACCACTGTAATTGAGACTGTTCCTTACAAAGATTATCATCGCCTCCCATGGATATGTCTGCAGTCATTTGAAGTTATATGTGCAGTCCACATCTGGATTAGAGCAGGGAAAAAAAAATAATTTAAACTTAATAAGATTTTTACTCCATTGAGTCAAACATAAAGTTTGCATTGAGCTTGAAGTCAACTTTTCACACTTGCATTGTAATTTCCAAGAATGCGTGGTATGTTCTTGTATTAAAAACCCCTTGGGAATAACTTAACCTAAGACACTTTTTGTAAAAACTTTAGTTTGTTTTTTTTTCCTGTGCTATCCATTGAGCTGCTGTAGGTGGTAGAGATTTGGGGTTGGCCTAGATGATCTTCTAGGTCCCTTCCAACCCCTGACATTCTGTGATTTTTCTTTTGCAGAAGCATTGCCATGCACATTGTTGCCTCAAAGGTGTCAAGTGTGTTAGCTCACTGATGTGGCTGAAAATTACCACTTGGGGGGAAATCCCACAGCTCAGAAAGCTGTGATTGTGTCAGCAGTCTGGTCAGCTTTAGGCTGTGGCTGTGTGGGCTCTGGAGCCCTGAGAGAGATGTGAAACCCCTGTCTCTTTAGAAATTTGCACTTGGGTGGCTTGAAGCTGACGGTGAATATTATGAATATTCTGTCCAGAATATTATCATATCCTGCTACTGTTTTAACTCTGTGGTGATTTGGATTTACTCATGTTGCCTTAGCAGCCTGCATTTACTGTTCTTCACCTTGCTCTTCCCATAGGATTAAAATTCCCTGCTAAATCTACCTCACCAGAGATTCTCAAAGCACTGTGTGGGTCTCCTGTGATTACTGTAGCTCTCACTTCATTTCAAGACAGAATCTGGCTTCATAACCCACTGATTCACAAGTATACTTGTGATACTGCTTTCTTGAGGTCTGCTGTTATTTATTTCCATGTTGTAACATGAGTTGTCATTAAAAGTTGATTAATGGTGGTGGTATGTTGGACAGCATGAGCTCTGTTCAAGACCTGTAATCATAAGAGCTGCTCTGTTCTTCTGACCCATCAAGGTGCCCGTGGAGTCCTTGTGCCTAGATCAGATGACTGGAATTGGAAGGTGAAGTCTGCACAAATGAGTGTGCTGTGTCAAATAGTGTGCCTGCAGGCAATGTCTTGAGTTTGTCATGTATGTTAATAACTTGTTTGAAATCCATAATTAGTGTTGAGTCCAGAATAAAAATCGCACCTGAGACTTCCCCCAGGTCTTTAGGTCTTGAGTTCATTGATCAGTTTCTGTTTTCTTTAGCAGCTGGTTTAGTATTTGCCTTCAGTTCTTCATCTAGTGATGTTTGTAGGGATTGAGAAATTTTTCACGTTGTGCTCCACTTTGAGCACTGCTTCAGTTTTTAATTTTTTTGGTAATTAAAAAAAAAAAAGTCATTTGTAATGGGTGGACTATGTATTGAATATAGTAAATGTCAGACATCTCCTATTTGCCCCAAAGTTGGTTTAGGCTTTGCTTTTGAACCTTACTTTATTGACTGAGCACTGAAATGTTAATCTTTGAAGTGATGAGTTCTGTCTCTCCAGATGAAATCCCATCAGGTATGTAAGACTTGATGGAAAGAAGATTTTAAACAGTAGTTAGTAACTTATTGGAGCTGTGAGGTGGGTGTTTGTAAATGTTTGGATCTCACTGATCAGGATTTGCTGTTAGGGTGTTCATGGCAGGCTTCTTGGTTGTGTTTGAGGAAACACTGTGTGCATAGTTCCTCTGCTGTCTATTGGGGTAAGCAGGGAGCCTCACAATTCCTAAGCTTATTAAATTTAGGAAATGGAACAGTCTAGGTGAGAAATGAAGATGTGATTTGTTGACTTTATTGATTTAGGTGATAAAGTGCCCTATGTTGTAGCTACAAATTATTACAAATTGGTACAAATTACTACAAATTTATTATCAGTTGCTACAAATTATTACAAATGTAAATAATTTCTTGCCTTATTTAAAGGGATTAAAGATATACTTTCACTTGAGTGTTTCAAAAGAACAAGGGACACCCACATAGACTTCCCAGATCACAGTCTTGTTGTGCCAGTAGCCTCCAAATCTATTTCCAAAATAAATGCTTTAAAAAATACATCAAGACTGCAAAGTGATTCATTGGTGCACCTCTGTAAAGACAGGTATGAGAGGGTAAGTGCATACTAAAAGAAGAAGGATTTATTGATCTGTTCTCATTGGGTTTATACTTTTGTGAGAACAGAGTAGCTGCCCATGGAAATTTAGGAAAGTAAATTTTATTAAATGAAAAGTCAGGGCCCTGAAGTTGATGAAAGCAAACTTTAAGCTGTTCAAGATGTTGGTGAACAGGACCTCCTGGGAAACTGCCCTCAAGGACAAGGGAGCAGAACAGAGCTGGCATATTTTTAAGGATGCTTTTCATAGAGTGAAATAGAGAGTTTTCATAGAGCTCTTGATCCCCAGGGGGATCAGGCCAGGAAGGCAAGAGACTGCCATGGCTGAGCTGAGACCTGCTGATCAAATTAAAGGGCATGAAGGAACTGCATAGGCAGTGGCAGCAGGGACTTGTATGCTGGCAAGAGTGTATGGACACTGCCTGGTTGTGGAGGGATGGGGTCAGGAAGGCCAAGGTGTGAATGGAGCTGAACCAGGCAGAAAAGGAAGGTCAAAGAAAGTTATACCCCTGATGAGCAATACTGGCAAATTAGTCAAATAATCATTTAAAAGTTGGTTATTTTTGCCTGCTTCTAAGTTGTCATTGAACATAATATACATTATCATAGAATGGTTTTGGATTGGAGGGCATCTTCAAGATCATCTAGTCCAAGCTCCTTGCAGTGAACAGAGAAATCTGCAACTAGAGCAGGGTGCTCAGAGCACTGTGCAAGTGTCCAGGCATGGGGCATCAACCACCTCTAGGTATCCTGGGCCAGGCTCTCACCACCCTCATAATAAAAATGTCTTCCCTCTCTCTAGTCTGAATCTCCCTCTTTTAGTTTAAAACCATCACCCCTTGTCCTGTCACAACAGGCCCTGCTAAAAAGTCTGTCCTCATCTTCCTTCTAGGACCCCTTTAAGTCTTGAAAAGCCATAAGATCTCCCTGGAGCTTTCTCCAGGCTGAGCAACTCCAACTCTCAGCCTGTCCCCACAGCAGAGGGGTTCCAACCCTCATGTAATTTCTGTGGCCTCCTCTGGCCCTGTTCTAATAGCTCCATGTCTCTCCTGTGCTGAGGGCTACACAGCTGGACCCAACTCTGCAGTGGGATTCACAGCACAGTGGAGCAGATGGGCAGATTTCTCACACATCTCCCACTCCCCCACCTTGACCTGCTGCTCACCCTGCTGGGGATGCAGCCCAGGATGTGATTCACTTCTGGGCTGTGAGCTCATGTTGTCAGTTTGTGTCCAGCTTCACATCCACCAGGACCCCCAAGTTCTTTTCCACAGGGCTTCCCTCAATCCATCTTCTGCCCAGCCTGGGTTGATACCGAGGATTTCCCTGACCCAGGTGCTGCACTTTGTCTTGTTGAGCCTCATGAGGTTCACATGGGCCCACTTCTCAAGCTTGTCCAGGTCCCTCTGGATGGATCCTGTGTGTCAGGTGTGTCAACCACACCACTCAGCTTGGTGTCATCTGCAAACTTAGCGAAGGTGGACCTGATCCCACTGTGTCACTGATGAAGATAATAAACAGCCATGTCAAAGGCCTTATGAAAGTCCAGAGAGATGACATTCATAGCTCTTCCCTTGTCCATTAGTTCCGGCACTAATGTGCCTGAGCAGGGCTTCTAGGAGTCTCTGCTCCTTGATTTTCCTACGTACAGAGGTGAGGCTGACAGGTTGGTAGTTTCCAGGATCCTTCTTACTATTGTTTTTAAAAAAGGGTGTAATATGTCCCTTCTTCCAGTCACCAGGGACTTTACCTGATTGCCAGGACTTTTCAACTACAATGGAGAGCAGCTTGGCAACTACATCACCCAATTCCCTTAGGTGCATCTCATCTGGTCCTGTAGACTTTTGTATGTTCAGGTTCTGCAGGTGGTCATGAATCCACCCTTGCAGTGGGAGAGACTTTGCATCCCAGATCCCTGGCTTGTGCTACATCCACTTGGGAGTTGTGGGAAGAGACATTGCCAGTCAAGATTGAGGCAAAAAAAGCTGTCAAGTCCCTCAGGCTTCTTGTCCCAGTTTGCCAGTTGCATTCATCAAAGGAGTGCACTTTTTTTGACCTTCTTTTCCTAGCTGACATACCTGTAGAAGCCCTTTTTGTTATTCTTTGCAGCCTATGCCAAGTCCACCTCCAGGGAGACTAATAAATTATATCTGTGATGCTGTCAAAATGCTTTCAGGAAGACATTGTAGTCTTAATTTGAATACTGCTTAAAATACTGTGAAAGGTCCTAATTTTGACAAGCAAAAAGAACCCAAAACGAACTTCAACCCCTCAGTTTTTGCCCCTTTGTTCTTTAGAAGTATATGTGTTTTTTTTCTAGTTTTCTCATCTCTGATGATAACAGTCAACAATACCGTATTTTCCTCCTCAGATACTGTGGAAGAAGTAGAAATTATCAGATATTTGGAATCATAGAATCATTTTTGTTGGAAGAGACCTTTGAGACTGAGTCCAGCTCTTAACCCAGCACTTCCAGGTGACTGCAACCCCTCAGGGGATGGGGACTCAACCACTTCCAGGGCTTGACAACAGTTTTGAGGAAGAAATTGTTTCTCACGTCCAACCAAAACCTCCCCTGCTGTGACTTGAGGCTGTTTCCTCTTATCCTGTTGCTTGTTTCTTAGGAGAAGAGACCAACACCCTACCTGGCTCCAGCCTCCTTTCAGGGAGTTGCTGAGAGCAAGAAGTTCTCCTTTGAGCTTCCTTTTCTTCAGGCTCAACAACCCCAGGTCCTTCAGCTGCTCCTCACAACACTTGTGCTCTAGACCCTTCCCCAGCTTTGTTGCCCTTCACTAGACACTCTCCAGCCCTTGGAGTGAGGGGCCCAGAACTGAACCCAGAGTTTGTGGTGCAGCCTACCTAGTTTTGAGCCAAGGGAATGATTCCAGCCCTAGTCCTGCTGGCCACACTAGTGCTGACACAGCCAGGATGCTGGTGTGATCTTCTTGGCTACCTGGACACACTGGCTCATCATGGACCAAACACAGATCCTTTCCCACTGGGCACTTTTCCAGCTACTCTTCCCTAAACCTGGAGCATCTCAGGGGGTTGTTGTGACCCAGGTCATTAGGTCTTGTTGAACCTTGTCTCATTGGCCTTGGAAAAGACATATAACACATCAGTTCTTTGTTTTTTAAACCCCTAGAAGGTGGTAAAATATCCCAGTAATCCCATGGGGAAGCAGTCTGACAGTTCCTCGTGAACAGTTTTGTTTTGAGGTTTATTAGGGGGCAGTGGTTTGCTTTCATGGCTCCTAATTTGCTCAGAAGCCTTATGGTTTCCTGGGGTTTTGGAACTGATCTTAGTGGGATTTTGGGGGTTTGAAAACTAGAGTTTTGTTGATGGATTTTGACTTTGTATTTTTTAAGCTCTCATAAATCTTGTGGCAGCAAGAGTGTGCTGCCAGTATGGCTGTGTTTATAGCCAATGAGATATAGACATACTTGATTTCTTTTAAATTGGTTTTTTTTTTTTTTCTTTTCTTTATCATTTTGTCTTTAGCCAAAAATATTATCTCCTTAGTTGTTTTTTTTTTCCTTTGTGTCGCCTTGGCAGTGCTTGGATTTTGTTGTGAAGTGAAATGTCAATGTGGGGGTTTAAGGGTCAATTTTCCGTGAGCACCTGATTTTTTTATTATTTTTTTTTATGTTTAGTGTTTGGGTTTGTTTT
>JANHGL010002023.1:0-14001 GCA_024611195.1 Ceyx melanurus
ACTTCTTTGGAAGCAGGCACTGTTTTGGTTTTGTTTCTGACTGACAAAGTAAATACTCAAAATTATGACCTCTAAAGCGGCGGGAGCAGATGAGGGCGCGCAGCTTATGCGGCACGATGAGGCAGAGCAGGGACGCCTCTGTGCAGCTGGGACGCTTGAAATCCCAAACTCAGCTTTTCTGAAGCACCCACGGAGTTCTCCGTGCGCTGTTCGCAGCTGCTTTGCCGAGCCTCGGCGCGCTGCCCCGTGAAACGGCCGCAGCTCGCAGGGGTCCGTTCCCAAGGCAAGGCCGAGCAGCGCGACCCGCAGCACAACGGATAACAAAAGTCAGCAGAAACTGTCAAAATTAAAGGCGATTTTTATACATTGTCTTTATAACATATAATGCAAAAGGCCACAACATTGAAGCCTTTTTTTCTCCCCAGCCATAAAAAAATCGGAGTTTTTCTCTCAGAATGAAACACACACAAAAAAAAGTCTTCCTAAGGCATGTTCACACCCCAGCCTTGGCTTTCCAACTTAATAAACAAGCTGTAGAGATTTCTGATGAAAATGATCCAGCTTCTCCCTTTGGCACTCACTGTGGGGAATTAAGCAACCTGCACTTGAGGCTCTAATTGCTTAACACAGATAAGCAGAAGTGAGCAGAAAGAATGGAAGTCAGGCAAAGAGAGCTAAGGCACAGAAACTCGACACTTTAAAGATTTTTTTTAAATGACACGTTTACATGCAATTTTCAAAATCTTCAGCGAGTTGCCCCTGTGCTGGTAACAGGAAGAAAACCATTGGCAAGTGTAGATGGTGCTGAAGCACAGAAAGGATGTTGCAGAGGAGCTGGAGGTGTGGGATTCACTCAGACTTCAAAGAGGATACTTTTTTTTCTTGTGGTTTTGTTTTTGTTTTGCTTTGTTTTCCCATGTGAAATGACAGCATTACCCGTGTTGGTTCAGCAATGGCCATCAGACAGCAGAGTTGTAGGTGCTGTGCAGCGGGCAGGGCACTGGGCACTACCCAGAGGTTCATCAACCACCAGCCAGTGCCTAGAGTTGCAGTTCAGGGGCTGCTCTGCAGTCACAGAACACAGAGCACTTCCCTCTCCCCTAAACACTGCACCACCCTCCTGCTTTGGGGTGCTACTTTTTACAGAGAAGATGGCTTATGTCGAGGGAGCAGCTTTGCTGAGCAAAGTGGTGCCAGCTGTACCCAGCACGGTGATGTTTATCTATGACTAAGATTAAAGCCTCCTATAGATACCCCAGAGTTAGTTTTGTAGCTACAACCTGACACTACTTTATGCTCAGGAAAGGGGTTGCATCTGTCACTGAGTTCTGGGCTGCTCTGGCTAAACTACCAGCAGTGCATGAGAGCTGGAGTAGCAAAAGGATATTACAACACCCAACATGCAAACACCTTTTCAGTTAGTTTAATGATGATAATTATTTACTGAGCTAAAATAATATGCTGCTGTGGGTGCAAAATTTTAC
Organism: Ceyx melanurus; assembly: GCA_024611195.1. NCBI lineage: Eukaryota > Metazoa > Chordata > Aves > Coraciiformes > Alcedinidae > Ceyx > Ceyx melanurus. Next base: position 1,485 of record JANHGL010002023.1, read on the forward strand.
TACACTACGAGTGTGTTTTTAAATGGCTAAGTCAGAATTCCACCCCCAGGAATGTACCAAACAGAAATGATTAAAAGAGTCCTAACCTAAGTTAGTGTGCAAAAATAAAATCCAAGGAAGACTCCAGGCAGGTCAGTGAAAGGTCAGTGGAGTGTGCTTCTTCAGAAGGAATTTAATTACTTAAAATTCAGCACACAGCTATGTGCTTTTGCTCATGGCAGTGCTGTGGAAGAGCTTCTGCAGACTAGAGGGCTGATGTGGAATGCACAGACATGTTAGGTGTTCTCTGCTAAAATCTTCTAGGACCATGAAAGGTAAAATATGTGGAAGACACTAAATGTAAGAGCTAGGTCAGCATCTTCTCCGAGAGGTTACATACTGCAGCTGATGTAATCTGAAGAACTGTATTACAGCCCAGCATGACAATTTATCTGAATGACAAAAGTTTATCTGTTTTAGATGTTGTACTTGCTGTAAATTTATTTTTTTTACAGTTGAAAATATAAATATAAGAACATTAAATAAATTTACAAGAAACAGTGCAAAGGCAATTAGCCAAATAGTTAAAGCATTCACAGAAATGCATTCCAGCTACTAGCATTTCAGTACAGTCTTTTAATAACATGCAGTTAAAATCTTGTGGATAAACACAACAAATACTTTAAATTCTCACTGTAGAAGCATATTCAGAGTAGTCTTGAGCATAGGTGACCAAAAGAACTTATGCATTGCATATAGAACCACAAGAAGGTTTGAGGTTCCATTGCTGAACTACAACAGAGGAGGCATTTAACTGATGCTTGTTGTTGACAAGAGTATTTCCAGGGCTCCCAGCTCTGGGAAAGCAAAGCCCTTGCTCCCCTCCAGTGTGCACTTGCCTCAGAAAAATCCCCTTTTTACAGGGTCTGGCACTCTGCAGCACGACACCAGTTTGTTCTAGCTCTTGCTCCTGAAGCATCCAATCTTTGCCCAAGAACACAAGGAAAAAAGTAATGGCCACATTTGCATATCTGTGTGAGGAAGAAGAGGCAGAGCCAGGACTCAGGCTAATTTCTCTTCAGGAATAGTCTTCACAACATTGTATGGGCTTTTGGCTTCTGTGCACGAAGAGCCAAAATCCAGCTTTTTCAGACAAATACCACAAAGGGAATGACATTTTGCTTCAGGAATTACTTAGCTAGTGCCTCAGGGTTTTGGCTTGCAAGCCAAAGAGCCAAACTACAAGAATAAATACTTGCTAGAATAGCTCAGGAGCTGTCCCTTAAATAGCCACACAATAATACGATTTCTCAGCTACTAAATATAGCAGCTTGCATTTATTTGCTGTCATTTTTCTTAAAAAAAACCCCACTTCTCTACCATTGCAAAGAAGAAATGGCAGTGTTTCATCTCTGGAACCACCACTCAAGATAAAATATTGACCCTGTTGAAAGTAGTGGCAAAAGCTCTCATTGACTTACTCAAGCCACCAACATAACTTAGTTGTATTTAATAACCCAGTGACAATTGCTCCCTCATTCATGGCACTCTACTTTGATGATACCCAGTTTCTATCCCTCTGTAGTGTACTAAGAGGTTGCTGAATATTCAAGACTGACAGTGGTTTTATTGACAGTTCTGTATCTAGTGAACATATTTAAACCACTGTCGGGATTTCACTTACTGAACAAATTAACTTCTGTGTCATTCTAAGTTAATTATGTCAACTAAAGGAAAATGCAAACTTACAATAAAAGTTAAACAAAAATACCAATTATTTTTTCTATACATAAGAATATTTAAATTTATATTACACAAAATAAATATAAAAGTACCATTAAGATGCACAAAGGCAAAGTTTATGTACATCACTAGAGTTTGGTACTACAACATACAAAAAGTTGAAGACAGGGTAGCTAACATTTTTAAAGATAACATCCTTTGTATGCACAAGTTGTAATTTCCTACATTTATACGATACTATTACACATTATATCCAGATAAACTTAGTTGTAATAAAAAGTCTAACCAAACCTTTTCTTTAAATGTAAAAAAAACCAAACAAACTAACAACTCAAAAAAACCCTCTCATGAAAAATAGAAATGGAAATATGCCACCTGTAATCTGACATCCAATATATTTTGTCACAATTGTAGCTTCTTTGTCAATCCATTGCATGGCTGCCTTGGAAGTTCCAGTACCATATATTAAATAAAATCAGTTCTTGGTCTGCTCACATTAAGTAGAACTGTTAAAGTAAATCTGCACTTCACACTGTAAAACGATGTGCTGTTTAAAAGGAAATCACATTTTCTCCATAAAAGTCAGACTTCCCCTCTTTGAAGTCCTTCTGAGCGAGATATGGCTTTTTTGGTTGCCTGTATCATCCTTTTCTTCAAATACAAGTTGTTTGCCTGAGAAGTCATGGAGACACACATCACCATTCTTCTCACTGGAAATGTGCCCTGTTGAAACAAAGTACATCCCTTATTAGAAAGGTTCAGAATGAAACCTCCCATGCTCTAGCAGTCACTGTTGGAAGTTCATGTGCTCTTGTTTTATCCCTGCAGCAATTTCAGCATTGTGGATTTTTCTGTACATATTCTGCAAGAGATCTGGGCTATGTTAATGTATTTATGCACAGCAGGATCTCATATTTTAAGCAGTGAAGGTCACAATTCTCAGAATGTACACTTTGACCTGGAATAAATATCACTAGACAAGATGCTAAATATTTCTCATTCTAGTTTAACAAGTTATGTTTGAAAGATTTCTCAGGTTTGTTATGCAGCTGAAACAAGAAAGTGTTTCAGAAAACAAAGATATCTTCTTCCTTTGAAAGTCATTCAAATGCAGCATTTATTTCCAAAGGACAATCAGAATAGCTCAAATCATGGGTCTAAGCCATATTTAGACTGAGAATCTTACACATTTAAGTGTATTTACAATGAACATGTAGAATACCACTGCTGATTGAAGGCCATTAGTGAAGAGTTCCACAAAGGCTCAGTTCACTGGATAGAATCTCCTACTTCTATGCATCATGTTCTAGATAATTTGATGACAATTAGGATCATTTTACTGTAAGTATTTGTGGAAATGCTTCTGTTGGAATTTATTTTTGTTTGGGTTTTGTTGTTGTTGTTGCAAAGCACTCAAGTGTAAAATATCTGCCAAGATCCTGGTATCCTATGTATCATATCAGTAAGAGGAAATCATAACAAATACCAGGATGGCAAAACCAAAACCAGACCTAGTATTCTTTTGGGAGAGGATCATTTTGTTAAACACTAAGAAATGAATTCACAAACACAGATGCACACATTTCAAATTCCATGTCAACCTACTAGGCTGCCACTGGACCCACAAAATGGAAGTAATGGCCCTACCTCTTAAATATAAAATCTAGTATTTATTAATTAATTTAAAAGGACAACAAACATTTAAACAGGCACAAATGTACACAGAGTAAAGATTGTTTATCACCTCAAATCAGGTAAAGACTGAAATGACAGAAAATAACCATACTTCCTGACACTTCAATTGTGGATATATAGTCGATCAACCCCCTGCCTGACTACAACTGTTTTCTTTTAGGAATGTTCAGAATAGCTGTGCCCTAACTTTAGAGCAAAACCTGAGAATAAATTAAGGCTATTCTGTGAAAAAAAAAAAGTTAGTTTTTGTTCTTCACTGAGGAAATCTGCAGGTTCAGCCATATGATAACTAATGGTGCTTTCTCAAACATGCAAACCTGTTACAGAAAAACAGAAACCAAGGAAATAGTAGTATGCCATGAAAAGATGAAGCTACACAGTCCACTAGTCAAGCAAAGCCACAGGCTGTATGGACACCACAAACTTACCATGGTCATTCAATCTTGCATCTGGAATAGCATTTCAGTGGAAGCAGTGAGGCTCAAACCATTAAATGTTCATATCTCTGGACATTTATGTGTCTTAATTTCCAGAATATTTTATTTTTGAAGCTCACTTTTTTTGAAGGAAGCATTGCAGTGTTATATTAAAGTTCTACCTCTGAGAGCAGGGAAATTAAAAGGTCCAATGTTCTTTTCTCATACCAGTCAACTAACTTTTGGAGGCATTTTCCCAGCTCTTCAAAGACACAGCTGCCCCATGTTTGGAAGACTAATTGTAAGAAGTTGCCTCAAAAGCAGTTTGCTGCAAGGACCAACTATCCAAGCAGAAGTTTGGCCTCTTCTTGTGGAAGTCCTAAAGACCCAGAACAACTAGTCAAACTATTCAGGCAAGGTGTCATACAACTGTTTTGGTATGGATAAGAGGATGTGGTAGAGAGCTCACAGCATTCAAAACATGCAATAAAATACAAGAGGAGATGAGGTGGGTCAGCTGAGACATCTGTGTCCACGAGTCATCTGCTCCATCCGAGAAGCTCTTGGCACAGGACACACAGACTCTCACACTTCAAGATCTAATTATGTGAATATACAAGGACATAACTGGAGCATGTCCCAGAGAATTGGCATCACTCAATGGTTTAGACCATCAATACTGCATCTCATTCTAAAATACTTCCCAAATCAACAAAAATTCGTTCCAGAAAGCCACAACAGGACCATTCACTCAGTTGCTACAACAAAGAAGTTCTAAGAAACATTTCTGCCCTCTTTGTTGAGAAAAGCAGCCAACATGCTTTTGTGGCTGTGTAAAAGAATGTCAGATGTTGAAGGGAGAGGTAGAGGTAGCATCTTTCATCAGAGTAACTAACATAGCTGGGGAAAAAACCCTCCAAGGCATGCTGGCATTTGTGCCAGAAAATGTCTCTCTTGAAAGATATTTCTTCTACTTATAAATATTACCTTGCTTTGTATTTGATGACAGTAAGAGTTACTGGATTCTGGTTCTCAACTGACCTGTTAGATACAAAGTCGTTAATTATTGCATTGTGGTGTCCAAACAGAGAGTTTTATAAAGGAATTAGAGAATTAAATAAAAAAAGTAATTAATTTTACAAGCTTAATTTAGAAAGATGCTCGTGGCATGTCCAAATTACACTTCCTGAAGCTTATATGCAGCCAGTACATCTAAATGGACAGTCACCTATTAAGGGAGAAGTGCATATGAATTCCACAGCTTTTACTCTGTACATCTGAGAGATTCTCTGCTGAGATCATTCTGTTGATTACCTGCTGTCTTCTGATAGCATTGGCCAGGAAACCAGGACAACACAGCCTCTGTGAGTATGTTCTACAATGTCATACTAAATCTAGCTGATGGAATGACTTCTTAGCCTCAGCTTTTGATCAGTTGGAAAAAATACCTCAGGCACACAGGAGCAATGTTCTGTAAGTTTGGCTCAGCTTATCCTTTTGTATATTACTGACGAGTTATTTTTCTCTTTGAAAAGTTGACTGTGTTTTCTGAGAGCTCAAAAAAGAAGCATGATGCTTGTCCAGGAGAAGTGTGAAAAACTAGATTATGTCCACTGAGAAAAGATAATTTTTTAGTAAGTACATTCAGCGGAGATTCATATCTAGTTTTCTCAATAGACAAATAAGCCACACCAGTCTGCAAGTGAAATTGATTGGAGTGCTACATAAACCTGCATTTCAACTTCTGAGGAACAGAGCAGAGGGGTAACAGTTTGGTACTGTGTAAGTGCAGGAAGGATAGACAATTTTACTTCTGTTTCCTGCAACAAAGGCATACTTCTGTTAAAAACCCCATAGGGGCAATAAAGAGTTCTAGAGAAATTCTGTTTCAACACTTAACTCTGTAAAAACTGTGAGGCAGATCCCTCTGAGCAGTGCTTGCTTCACTTAGGTGATTTTATAAGTTACACTTTCAATTTTCTTTTACTTTTTCCTCTCCTAAGCAGCTTCCATGTGAGTATTCCATTAATATTCTTCCTCTATTACCTCCTATATAATTCCTTCCATACTTTCAATCCATATTATTACCCTACATTTCTTTCTACACTCATTGTTTTAATAAGGTTTAAAATATGAAAAGTTTTAAAACATGCTTGAATTTTATTGTCATATACTCAGGTGACAAGAAAAGTGCTAACAGCAGCTTCTGGTAAATAATTGCTCTAATAATGATTATTACCTATTATTTGATATAGAAATCAGGAGTTTCCACTGAGTGGGAGAAATGGCTTTTTTAAAACTTCATTTACAGTTCTCTAGACCAGATATGTGGTATTAATTGTGAGGACATCCTGAAATATTCTGACCCTATGCTTAAGAATAGTAGTATAATGAAGTCAACACATCACATTAGCATGAAAGAGCAAAGCAATTCTGTTTAAAAACAAGAAAAATAATAGCTTGAAACATTCTATTTTGCATGATACATACCATTTCCATTCGCATGCACTGAATAATCATTATTCATTAGCAGTGTTGTAGAGTTAGTGGAGTTACTGTTTGATTGTAAGGAATTGGAGGAACTGGATACTCCTTGATTTACAGTCTGCTTCTTTAAACCATTAGTAGCAGTTCTACTCCAGTCTACAATAGATATATGTTACAGAAAATAGCACAACTCAAACAAGCAATATATTAAAATATAGTTAATAATGCAACTGAATTAAAATAAAAACAAGGCTTTACCCACTTCTCTCACAGTATTATAGACATAATTATATTATTCTATGAATTTTGTCATTCTTGATGTTTAAAATAATTAGAATCTATTTTTTTCTCTTGTCCCTTTTTTTAATACAAGCAACCATCAGTTTTAGAACTGCAGACCAGATCAGAAAACTAACTAAAATACAGTTGATCCTCTAAATTAAAGTGTATAAAAATACATAGCTGTATGATAAGTCAACAAAATAGCAGTAACATGTTATCTGTGTAACAAAATAAACTCAATTACAGGGGTTTTTGTTGCTTATGCTTCACCTTGTTCTCATGGAAGTCACTGGTAAAACTACAGCTGACTCAAAAGCTGGAACAAATCTTACAGTTTCTAACTGATCAAAAGTCTTCTGCAAAGATGTGCCTTTATACTGCAGTGGAAGCAGTTCATAGCTTAATGCAACAGCATGTAAGATTTGTATCAGCTACCACCTTTAAAGAGTGTAATTCTAGAGGATTATTACGCCTTTGATAAATGCAACTGCAGCAACATGAGCTACTGAATTTGTAAAAAACTTTTACAAAATACTAGGAACATAACACTGAGTATAAATACTCCAAAACTGGAAAAAAAAAATAAAATTAAAAAAAGTAGAAACATTAGTATTTACCAGAGTTTTCAGCCAGCCTGAATTTCCCACAACAGAGATATCTTCTCCACTGTTTACGGACATTCTCCTTTGTTACACAATAGAAGATAAAAATGAAGAACCCTGCAAAGCAATATTGTTAGAGACTTGCAAATTTGCTTTTTACTACTTCTTAATGAGAAATGTTTTGGTTTTATTTCTTTTCTATTTCTAATCCAAAGTAAATTGCATGAGTCTTTGGAGAATAAGTTTACAACTCTTAACACTAACGAGTACTTTTCTGTTCCATAGATGAGACAAATCAAACACAACAATGCAAGAACAACTATAACTGAATCCACTAAGTGCATAAAGTTTTCTTCTATCAAATAAGAAGGGAAAAATTCTGTAGGTCCTGAAATTTACTCAGCACTTTTAGAAAGGAATTCAAAGCAACATCAAACAGAGGATAAGATATGACACTGTCATCCTGTGCAGCTGTTAACATATGATGTGACACTGTCCCATCTTTTATTAACAGCCAACCTGCTACCACCAACTGCAACAGAACCACTCCTGCTACAGAATTCTGAGCATTCATATAAAGAATATAACTTATCTAAAATAAATGGGACCTCCCCTTTACCATAAATTCACAGCCAAGTAAGAAGGGACAGGGTTCATCCCTGTCTCTTACCAGTGACACATACAGACTCATTGTCTGTTTCTCATTCACTTCTAACTGACCCAGCGTGGGAACCAACTTTCCCTGCCTAAAAGTCTATTGTCATCATTCCCCTTTAATGAGAAGTGGCTCCATCATTGATTGCACAATTTTCCAGCTGCAATGTGTCCCTGAGAACAGATTTGTCATGTTTACAATGACTAGAAAATAACATGAAGCAAAACTAAATGATCAGACTGGAACAGAGGCACACCTATGTTATGTTTACTCTGCATTCAAGACCAGTTAAGCATGTAAAATCCCACTGGAAGAGATTACTCCCATCTTTCTTTGCTTCAGTAGCTTTCTTAACTGTGGAATTCAAGATTAATTTTTGAATGTAACTGAGTGTTGCTCTACAAGGTTGGTTCTATACCACTTAAAATACAGTTTTGAAACACTGGCATAAGCTTAATTAATGCCAATATAATTTATGCACCTTTGTTATTCAAATATCCAAATTTGACCAGCACCTAACAAAACTCTGTAAAAGTGGAATTTAGATTCACATAACAAATAAGGTTTACCACACAGAATCTAGTCATGCAAGACATGGGAAGAGGTAGGTTCAACCCCTCAAGTTACCAAAGAGTAAGGTAGTCGAAAATCAACATAGTAAATAGGGGAGGGGTATATATACTGAACTGCAATTTGCAATGGTTTCATCTCTCTGGAAAAATCAGCCAGCCAGTCTTCTAAAGTGCCAGTCAAGGAGAAGTTTGGATCTAAACTTCAGTAGGGCAGTTGAGGTATATTCAGCTGTCTCAATGGCCCTTTGTTCAATGTCACACCTCACCCCTAAAAGCCTTAGTTGTAAGTGGAGAAATTATACAGTTTTCACTGCATCAACTGCATTATTGTGTGATCACTTAAAGGAGATTTTACAATTGATGTGTTAACTAGAGAAATAGTCACTTCCAGTGCTGCCTGGTTTACATACATTTTAAAAATGATAATATTTCTACCTATAAATATACTATACCTATAAATAGTAGCTAGTTTTCCTGTAGCTTGCTGTAACATAACTGCTACTTAAAATTACAGTAAAGCAGTATAATCACAATTAACATATTAAAGCACATATCAAAGTTACATCTTTGTTGTTCAATCAAAAATATGCTATTTCCATACATTTTGTTCATTATATTGTATACATAACACAAAGGATAAACTTACCTTGCAAAGTGTTGAAAATGGTAAAGAGGTAAGTAAATACCTCATTTACTGTGAAGAAAGCAAATCCCCAAGTAATTCCAAGCAAGAATGTGAGACCAGCAACACTCCTAAGATCTTGAATAATGGTTTTTCTTTGAGCACCAAGTTGTTTTTTCTTTTTGATGCGACAGAGCTGGATCAGTACAACAATGAACATGCTGATATTGATCAGGAATATCAGGGAAAAGTATCCCACAGCAGTAACATAGAAGACAACTCTATTTTTGATCCAACAGCTAGAACACAAGAACAATCTGTCAACCTTTATCAGAAGCAGAAATTCAATAAAATAAGCATGACATAAAGGTGTAGATTGTAGCACGTGCAATTTTTGGCCAAAGGGTAAGAGTTTTCATATAGGTAATAACCACAAAATACATGATGTACTGTAGAGCTATAGCATTGCAAAGATGCCCCATTGCTTCTTTCCCTTCCTTATCTCTTATTTAAAGAAAAGCAATTTTGTAGGACCTTCCTCCCACTTATCCCCCAAAAACTTTCCCCTTAACTCACAATTCATCAGGTCTGTTTTTTGAAACCTTTCCAGTGGTTACAAGTCCATAATTATCTGGTGATACTGCCAACACAATGGATACAACTACTGCTGGTAACCCTAAAAGATAAGCAAACACAGAAGTGAAAATAATGACAAAGACAGTACTACGAGAACTTGAAGAGATTGTATTTTTCTTTGAAATCTACAAGTTGTTTCTTACATTTGTCTGTTAAATTCTGTTGACTATTAGCTGTCTGAAAGAATCTAAAAAATAGAGCATTCAAACTGCTCAGGAGCATAACTTGCAAACAATCCAGAATTCTCCTCCATAGCTAACTCCAAAACTTTCTGAATATGGCAACAAATACCATCACTCGTCAAACCAATTTTAAAACATCAGATATAGGATACCTGATTTTCCTTCTTACTCATTTTCAGAAAACATTTTATTGCCATCACTCATGTTTACTCAAGTGGCCAGAGAGAATAATCAGGTCCAGCATATTTAATTCTTTATCCAGTTAGATCTGTTTTACTGTTTTTAATTAGCACCAGCACTACCCCAGAAATGGAATAGATGTACTTATTGACATTACTTTCAAAACACAACTGATGCCATCAATCTGGTAAATGGAAGTGGAAGTATGCACATGGAAAATTGTTTTACTTGCACAAGGAAAATTCACTATCAATTTATATTGCAGTGTCTTTGGTTCTGCAGTTAGGGGAGAGTTCCCTACCTCAGAAAGGTGGAATATATAGGATCAGGTTTATTGATAATGAATACCTAGCCACTGCTTCATTTTTATTTCTGAACTGTGTCACATTTACTGGAATACTTGATAAGAGGATTTAGAATCCAAAAGAAAAAAAAATGAATAAAAGAATAAAAAATACATACCCCAACCAACAATGCAAAATTTCAGAATGTATTTCCTTACATAGGTGTTAAAGACTTTCACAAGGGCCAGATACATGTGGAAAGCTTCTAGGCCCATCCAGGTGAAGGACACCAAGAGGAAATAATGAAGAAATACTGCAACTGCAATGCATAGGCCTTCTGTATCATACAGTGCAATCCATGAGTCAAGGAGGAAAACTAAGTTGAGTAGAAGTAATGCAGCACACAGCTGAATAAGGATTTTGGAAGGGTAGTCTCTCCGGATTTTCCTAAAAAAAGCAAATTAGTGACATGACTTCAATTGCCCAAAGATCCCTGACATACTTCATCTCTTGTAGTCCTTATTGCACAAATGCAAAAAAAAAAATTAATTATTTTCACTATAAATATTGCTTCATATATTACACTTATACATGGCAAAAGTCATTTGCAAAAGATTTCCAAATTAAGTCTATAGAGTTTGTTATAATAAGGTTTCATAAATACAAACTTGGATTCTTAGAGCTTAGTACCACCATATTTTTTTTTACACTGCATGTTGGACTTCTCCTTACAGTACTTACAAAAAACAAAATGTGACTGTTCTTTATTGCTAAATTAGATTAAGCTTAGAAGTCTTAGCAAATGACTGGGTTTCTAAAGCTGTGATGGAGACAAGCCTGTCCTTGATGATGGGATAATGAGAGAATAAAAGTTGCAGAGTAACATTGAGGAGGATTTCCAAAATATGGAGTTCAGGCTCAAACACAAGAATATTTTCTGTCAAACAACAAAGAATACAAATGCATTTAAAACTGCTACCATTCTGTGCTGCTCTACATATGTTGTTTCTTGATCACTTCTTTTATAATAATTATAAAATATTTAACAGTGCTAATTCTTCACTTCTTACTGCATAAAGCCTCATGGTTAATTCACTTGTCCACAAGATTATCATTCCTGAAGAACAAATCAACATCTTCCTAGTAAACTAGACACATCTGTGCATTATTAAAAGAGTCCATAACTATTGGAAAGCATGTTGCAGAAGAAGACTGTAAGAAATTATAATTCAAGAATAATGGCAGCTTACTTAAACAGGTACTTACTCAAAGGCAATGTAGGTCACAAGAGTAATAGAAAGAAAAATTGCAGAGAGGCCACAGCCTATATAGGTTATAAAAGTCAGCACCAACTCTTGTGTGGGACTTGAAGGGGTATTTCCATACAAGTTCTAAAACAGAAACAGAAGTTAATTTCAGATAACATGTTTATTAAAAAGAAAAATATTTTAAAAACCCCAACCCTTTCCTACTGCAATTAAAAAAAAGATAACAGTTCTTTTCATCATGGATCTTATAAAAGGTTAAGTGAAAAACAAAAAAGCCAGCCTAGTCCTGTGGTGAGGAGCAAGGGGTTGGACTCTATGAACCTTATGGGTCCCTACCAACTTGAGATATTCTACATGTGAAATCCCACTTGATTAAGAACCTGGTTTAAATTTTACGTATCCTTTTATTTATTTATTTTCTCCCCTTATGATATAAACAACTGCCTAAATGTAAAACATTTAGATTAATGTCCTGGTTTGAGTGAGAACTGAACAAATTCTGTTCAGTGATTTCACTTTTCAGCTCAGGGTTTCTAACTAACTGCACTTTCTGAAGTTAGCAGCCTGTTTTGCAGACAGTGTCTGCTTCTAGCAGTGATGACACCTCACGTTTAGAGTTACTACCAAGGATACCAAGGCCACTGCTACAACTTATGTATTGCACTGAGGGGGTGCAGAAAGTGACAGACCACACCTGTGGGGAGGAGCGGACAGGACAGGGGACCCCAGACTGACCAACGAGGTTTTCCATCCCGTAGATGTCATATCCAGTATTGAAAACTCAGGGGTCTAGAGGGTCTCTCTGGCTCTCACTCTCTTGCTGGGGTAGAACGTGCAGAGAGAAAAGCACACAGGCTGAGCTGGCAGGCTAAGCAGCTAGCTGGTGGGTTAGGCTCTCAGCTCAGGGTGTTCTT